>JANDJT010000199.1:8188211-8233473 GCA_024331685.1 Stegophilus panzeri | reverse complement strand
GGTTTTCATTTAATATCTGTTGATATTTGATAGAGTCCATGATGCCATGTATCCCAACAAAATGTCCAGGTCCTCTGGCAGAAAAACAGCCCCAAAACCAAAACAGCCACCACCATATTTAACCATGGGCATGAGGTACTTTTCCATGTGGCTACCTCTTTGTGTGTGCCAAATCCACCTCTGGTGTTTATTGCCTAAAAGCTCTATTTTGGTTTCATCTGACCATAGAACCCGATCCCATTTGAAGTTGCAGTAGTGTCTGGCAAATTGAAGACGCTTGAGTTTGTTTCTGGATGAGAATAGAGGCTTTTTTCTTGAAACCCTTCCAAACAACTTGTGGTCAGATTGTAGTTTTGGAGACTTTCTGACCCCAAGATGCAACTAACTTCTGCAATTCTCCAGCTGTGATCCTTGGAACTTTTTTGCCACTCGAACATCCTCTTCATAGTGCATTGAGACAATATAGACACATGACCAGGTTGATTCATAACATTTCCAACTTCTTAATTATTGCTCTTATGGTGGAAATGGCCATTTTCAATGCTTGTGCTATTTTCATATAACCACTTCCCAGGATCAACAACCTATGTGTTACCTCATATTTATACCCCTGTGAAACAGGAAGTCATGGTTGAACAATTTCCTGTTCCTAGTTACCCACGTGTACTAAAAATTTCTTAAATATCAATGGGAATATACTTCAAATATATTTTTCTCATATGAATTTATAGGGGTGCCAATAATTTTTGCACACCTATATTTAACAAAGATATTTTTTGATAAACCCGTGTTGTGATATCCAAGAGAGCAGAGTTTTTTTGTGAATTTTTTGAACAAATGATCAAAAGGTTAAACAATAAAGACAATTTTTACAGCCTTCTTTGCTCATATTTACCAAGGGTGCCAATATTAGTGGAGGGCACTGTATGTCAACATGTTCGCGCAGCAAGGTATTAACATATACTGTGTGTTTGTGTGTAATCCTGGCATGTGTCTTTCTGGGGTGTGCCTGTGATATGAGGAAGCATGTCGGCCATTTTGGTTGTTTTGATTGCTGTTTACGCCACAAATAAGCAGAACATGTCTGTATAACCATATAATCCTGTAATGTCCAGACAAAGCAAACAAAAAGTGACGTGGCTATGGCATTAGGTGAGGTAGCAAAATCAAAATTTAAACACACTTCTACGCAGAGGCCTTGCATTCCCAGTTCAGGCCATCTCCCAGCGTATCATAAGCTCTCTGTTAACACCACGCTTACTGAGTTACTGAGCGCAGCCTGGAAAGTAGCAGGTGCTTGATGTGAGTCCAGTTCGCTGTCTGGTTTTGAAGTGCAGCCCGAACGTTGAGACGATGTTTACAGGGACAAAGTCTACTGCACTTTTCAGCCAAACTTGTGCGAGAGCACAAAGGCTGCTCTGTGTCTCGTTGGGACGTTCTTACCGATTACATATGTTAAAGATTAACTGCTGAAAAGTGAGTTACACAGACAGATAGACACACATCCATACAAAAAAGGGAAACTGTGTGCAAATAAGGGTTGCTTATTTGCACATGTACACTTACATAGACTCTCAGTCACACTTATAGATCCGCACTTGTCCCACACTCATTTCCACAAGCCAGGACTTGTTTAAACATCGTAATCAATAGTAAGTCAAACAGAGCCCATTACCAGAGAGACATGATTAGAGGTAAGAGAACAGAAGCCTGTAGGAGGGAGGGAGGAAAGCAGTCCTACCTATTCCCTCTGCAGAGAGCTGCTGCTGCGGTGGCAGTCCTGTTGTGCACCGCACTGGGCAGCTGGTAGGGCGAGTGCAGAGCGATTAGGGCATGGTCGCCGCCACTGAGCGTTCTTACATTGCCCTTCCCTTCATGAAATATGGCTGCTTTCTCGCCGAGGCTGCCTGGAGTGTCTAGTTCATCCAAAGAGTCACTCATAGCACTCATGGAGCCCAGCTTTATATCCACCGCATCATCTAAAGCACAGGACACACAGCGTCAGAACAGTAGAGGAACAGCACAAAGGGGTGTGTGGATGTGTGTGTCGAGCACTCACTCCTCTTCAGTCAGCATGCACACACCCGCGCGCACAAACACACACTCGCACACACATGCATACTGCTCCCTTGCCCAACGGGCTGTCCTAGCATGGAAAGCAGGTCCCTCCTACCAAAACATGATCTACCACAATAAAGTTATTTTTAACTCGATGACTCGCGAACAAACACTGCTCACACTCGCACACTGCTTCCCAGCTCAAAATCCCATCCACTGCTTCATTCCTTCCACTTAGTCCTGCTTCAAAGAGCCTCACTACTCATCTACATTTTTCTTCCCTCTCTCCTCTTCCTTCTAACTTTTTTCATTTTAATTTTGCATTTCTGCCTTTTTTTGTTCATTTTTTTGTACCTGGAAAGGAGACCTGCACAGGCAGCTCACTCTTACAAAAGGTCTCTCCATTGTTGGTATGCAACTTAGTGCAATAATGAGCCCTGGAGGTCAGCCAGACAGTAAAACCTACTGTTCCTTTGTCACAGACTTTGCGCTTTGCCCTCCACCCCCTTCCTCTTCTCTTTTCCTCTATTCCACTACTACAGAGACAGATTCGGATCAGCTGCATCACAAATCCTGAAGGCTGTGTGTGCATGTGTGTGTGTGTGGGTGTGTGTGTCACAGACTTCTATATAATGACAGCGAATATAATATGACGGCACAAGACTTTGGCAGTCAGAGGAAAAGAGATATGTTATCAGCTGAAAAGACAACGGCCTGGTATCAGTATAGTTTGACGCAGTTAGACACAGAAGCCTGTTTTAACCCTTTAAATTCCCAGTTCGTTATTTAGTTATTCATTTAAAAACACATTATTCATTAACTACTATGAATCATTCATTAACTATGATGAAAGCAATAGCAAATGTACAGTTATTTAGATATTTTGTTACAAGAGTGAGGAATGTGAGTCTGGACCTGTTAACTGAGTTTAAAAGTTAAATAAATAAATAAATAAATAAAACTACTGAATCTCCAGACAGCAAACAGGGGTTCAATAGGGGACAGCAGCTCAGACTTTCCTAACCACCAAAGGCCTAAAAGTGATATGCATGTGTATCCCAGTATGGCATTTCTCACATAAGCATTAGACAGCATTTTGAATTCTCAACTATACCATTTAACTCATTTTAGAGACCCAACATCAACATCAAAAGCAGTAATCAGCCAGTAGTGAAAAAGTGCAGAAAAGAAAAACACATAGTTAAACAGAGCAGCACATACTGAGGTTAAGTAACTATTTAGCAGGGTCTCTGTGTGTGTGTGTGTGTGTGTGTGTGTGTGTGTGTGTGCGTGCATATGCACACGTGTGTGTGTATACCCTACCATGTCTAAGACAAGGACACTAAGGCCAAGTAGCCAAGTTGACTCCAAAAATAACACTCAGCCGAGTCACATTCTTCTGTAATCAGTCAATGCAAATGCTTTCTAATTACATTAGCAGGACTGCACAGCCAAATCAGGAGCCATCATCACACTGGCTACATGACAGCAATACTGTAACACTAGCACACACCTTCATATACTGATCATATACTGATTAAAGGACATGACTGACACCAGATGGGCCTAAGTGGGGTTTTGGGTGATAAACATGTATGCATATACATAACTTAATGAAATTCATCATTTTAATAAAATCTCATACAAATTATTGAAATTGAGTATATTGATCTATTGATCTGTTAAACTCCATAGTGTCCATAAAAGAAAAGAAAAGAAAAGAAAAGAAAAGAAAATTCAACTAAAGAGAAGTTTTCAGATAGTTGCAGACACACACATACTCACACATGTATTTATGCTAATGCAAAACAGGTCATGCTGCATTTTCATATTTTAGTATCACCTTCAAACACATGTTTTTAAGCTGTAAAGCAAAGCTTCAGCAAATGTGTATTCAAAAAATGTGTAACAACACAGGAGTCTTACTAGGTCTTACTAGAACTTGTTGTTGAAAACTAGCTTTTGAGTGTTCAAAGTTGATCTTGATCTAATATGCAGATGAAGGCCAGTTAACACTGATATACAAGAGGAAGAGTTTATGTGCATGTAGGGTTGGCAGTGTTTTCAGTATGTGTATTCCTAGAATTTCTTGATGATGCAAAAATGTCTATGTATGTGTCTGTGCCTTTTTATGTGGTTTAATGGCTTTTTATGTGCTATTCAACACAAGGAAAAATGCCATGGTCTTCAAAACACCTTGGAGTGACTATAATACGAATGCATAAAAGTGCAGTACTTTATATACCATTTACATGCCTTAAGGTAGATCAGCATATGTTACTAGAATGACAACAAATACACAATCCAACATTAATACGATCAGACAAACTTACCTACTGTTGCATACATACATTCTGTTATATATTAACATCCAAGAAGAATAATACAAAAAGAGCTCTCCAGCAGCATGGAAGAGCCTGATATAAGATTCTGCCCAATAAATGGAAGCACAAAATCACAATGATCTGGTAATTATGTTGTTGTTGTTTTTTACAGTATGTACTGAATAATTCATTGTAGTTACTGAGTAATATACTAAGATGAATCGCCCTAAGAAAAATTTCTCTTTCCATCCACATGAAAACAGTGTTTTCAAAATTACCCAAGTTAGTATGGACTAGGCCTAAACCTGAAAATACCTTTAAGAACAGTAATTAATATGTCCAGAAACCATATTTTAAATTGCAGAACTCTGTTTCCACCAAATGAAAGCAAAAATAATATATTTTGCTAGGTTTTAATAATAAAAAGGGATATGCCTCAGTATCTCAAAATAAGCAAAAGGTTCCTTAAAGTAATAAAGGCAATAGATTGGTTTCATATTAAATATTCATCACATTTTCACAATTTCAATTAGAAACAGTGAAAAGGTTTACATTCATCTTGGCGTATGAACTGAAAGTACACTCATTTAAGTTTGCATGTGGATTGTGTTTTGTACATGTTTTGGTGCCTCTCACAACAGTTAATCAACAATAAATGATGTGTGTCTGGCTACATTTAATTTTGCTTTGACATTTCTGGAAGTCGTAGAGATCTGAATTAGATACAGCTATGACGAACAAATAGCACACTCAAACCACACCCACTTTTTGTGCAAACATTTTATCCCCTACATGCAAATTATCTGGGATCTTATTAAATGAGGGCCATTTCAGAGGGCTAACTGAGATACTGGTGGAGTGGAAAGATACATTAATGAAGACAATTCTTTGTATCTAGAAATGGTTAAATGTAGCACAAGAGGTTCACCACAGGTGAAATAAATCAACTACAGTTTTGCATTGAACTAATTAGACAGTTGCAGTTAACTACAATTATCTTGGATCAAATCTGACTGTACTAAATACGATTTGAATCTTGACTCTCCATTTACTGTTATAAATGTGTGCTAATGTAGATATTACATAAAAATGTCATTATAAATCAGTGGAATTATAAATGGTTGGTATGATATAATGTATTTTTAAAAATGTCTTCTCCATAGTAACATGTTTAGATGTTTGCCATTCTGTTGCCAAGTAAGTGGTAAGTAATCTCCTGATGGCGGTGAAGTTGTAGAAGTTTGTGATTTAGGGAGAACCACGTCCCTGCTGAAATAATAGAAACCCTCTGTGTTCTCTTCATGCTGTTCGCTCCCTCTCAAATACCGAGACCAAGATCATTATGTGGCTCTGACATTTTGTGTGTATCAATCTTTATCCTTGAGCTTTTATCCAATATTTTTACCTCTTCATTTTCTTAAGTGTCAATGTCATTTAATAGATTCTTTCTGAATGAAACACAATACAATTCGTCTTCATTACAGAATATCACTGTATAATTGGAGACACTGATGATATTAATTATTATAGCCAATTCTTCTCTATGAACTGAATGAACAATAATATTGGAGCTGATAAGAGGTCTTGTGTAATGTTCATTCTCATTCGTTCAAGTGTATCATTTAGCCAAAAGTTACAGTCATTAATCTGTAAACAAAATTAACAAATGTCAAAAATTAACTAAGTATCACATAGTTACGTAAAATATGAGGAAGAATAAATGTATTGACCACTGCTACAGGACTCCTTGGTAAAGTCACATGTTCTGAGTTATGTGCACAATAAACATCTTTAAATATCTTTATGATAATAGTTTGATTTTTTTAAACTTTTTTTTTAATGTTATAAAGTTTTTAAACAGGCAGTTTCAGGGTTTAAGCTTGTGGTATCTGTTTGAGAGTTCCTACAAAGGCTGTACTCTTTTGTCAAGACATCTGCACCAAATATAATTCTGAAATTCAGCATTATGTGCCAAAAAAAGGCTAGATGAAGCTTAATCTATATGATCAGCTAGTAATATGATAAGCCAAAACAGTACAGTATCTGCACGTGTTTATCTCATACACAGTGGAGCCTGCACGTAAGGAAAAAACTTATGGTCTGCATTTCCTAATCATTAATTAATGATTAATCAAGAAACCTACTCTATACTTTATCCTGTGGGTTAGGTTTGCTCTGATTTCCCCTGAGTCTCTCTGCAGGAGATTGGAGTCTTGCGATGAGGTCATTCATAAGCACGGCACAGAAACCTATGGCACTGAAAGCCTGAACAGGGAAGATTAGACTTTTAAAGCTAGAGGCTATACAAAGGATTTGTGCTAATAATTACAAACTTAAATTTGGGTAATTTTGCTGAGAGACTTATGGATGAATATAATGCTAGTTCAAGCCTTTTAATAGGTAAGAGA
Source organism: Stegophilus panzeri (assembly GCA_024331685.1). Taxonomy (NCBI): domain Eukaryota; kingdom Metazoa; phylum Chordata; class Actinopteri; order Siluriformes; family Trichomycteridae; genus Stegophilus; species Stegophilus panzeri. The sequence continues at coordinate 8,226,683 of JANDJT010000199.1, read as the reverse complement.
ATAGGTCACAAAATTCTATTAAACTGAAACTGTTCTTCACATCCCCACACACAGGCTTTTTAGGGTTTTTTTGTGTGTGTTTTTGTTTTTAAAGAAGAGTACATATGATTGTGTAATTCCATCCAAAACAATGCTTGAGCATTGCTTTTTATAATTATTCCAACCCACAAATTGTGCATAATATACTTTAGTGAAGTTTAGTCTTGGGCCTGAAGGACTCCTGTCTTTTAATGTCAACTAAGAAATGATTATGACTACTTGGATCAGGTATATTACAGTAGGTGCAAAATAAGCCGAGTAAGCATAAAGCAGGTCCGAGTGCTATAGGAACCACTGGGGTAACCACAATCTTATATGGCTAAAGTAGACCATTGCTGACTGCATTCTTACAACCATGTGAGGATCAGTTCTGTTTGACGAAGCAAAACTGTCCACAGGAAGCTTACAGAACATGCTTTCTTTATACTCTAATCCTCCTTTTAAAATGATTCATCCATATGTTCTAGAATAGCTTCACTTCACAAAGAGCAAACAATGACTCCTAACTGTGAATGTCAAGTGACAAATGCCCTCCTCTACATGTCAGTGTCCTTATTGTGTTATACTTATAAAAATGGAACAGCTATAAAAGAAACTAACAATCTGTGGATCCAGTTGTTGGTGAATGTCGTGCAGGGAACCGGTTGTAGCCTTCTACAACCGGTTCCCTGCATGACATTCATCAACATGCCTTTCAACTTGCATCCGTTTTCATTTCAGTGCATGAAGCAGGTAATGCAAAAGAGCAGGTAATTATAGCCTGAAGCATGCTCCCAGCCACCGCACACAGCCCACTACCTGCAGCACTATAATCTCTACATTCACCCAGTTAACTGTAAAGTGGCAATAACATGCAATCACATGCAATAACACACACACACACTTTAGCTTTAATCATTTTTAAAATATTACACAAAAGGAACATAAGGCGCACCCTTGATGTTACCACCATAATAATAAGGAAAGGTGCATTTTGGTACTTTTATTTTCTGGATAATTTAGATAAGTTTATCTCGCTAATTAGAACACATATTGTAGAATTTTTACACTGAGTCATGATTTTAAATCAGTCATTTGCATAAGTCAGATGCCTCACAAATTCATGTCTTATCCTAACTTTGGCTAAATCAAGCTCCAGATCAACCATCCTGGCCAAGTGCATGTAAATTTCTCCAAGAAAGTGTTAGTTTTCTTAATAGACACCAAACACAACGGAGAGGCTAATGTGAAGAGAATTCTTCTCACTTTGAAATATTTCATCAAAGTCTTCATTTCTATTAATAAAATGTTCTGATCTTTTAAATGAAATCGAGGGCAGCTGATCTGGCACAAAGTAAGGGGAGCAATAATAAAAGCCTACCTGTTGTGTAATCATACCTCCTGGTATAACCCGTTTCTTGCCTTAAATCACACATCAGGGGAAATACATTCGAAATATCAGATTAAAATAATAATCATTTAAAAAATAAAAAATAAAAAGATAAATGTAAACTCAATACCGGCGTCTCGTCGTTTCCCTTTAACCCCGGGTATAAATGTGTCTCGCACACTTTTTTGCTGACGCATGCATACTGCGCGCGGAGCGTTAATCTTTCGTTATGTACAGCAGCAGTGAAGTACATTACATAAGCTATTGGGTTACATTACCAAAACCCTGTGGGGGGATGGCTCAGAAACACCGAGTGTACATATTAAACACGCTATAACAAATGCGCGCGTGATCTGCATGACCCCAGAGCATAAATGTGTGATGGAGTTACTGTACCTGCTGCTCGGTTTCGACCGGGTTTCTTTTCCTCGTGCTCCCATCGCTACCCGGTAAACGGCCGCGCGCTTTTTTTTTATTCACGTGCTCGCGCTGGGTTAAAGGGCCGCCTGTTATTAGTCGCGTACACGCGCCACGTCTTGTCGCGGTGACGTTCAGCTGTAAATAAAGCGCTGTACAGTATATGAAAATGCTGATCTGTGTTTATGTGTCTGGTTGAAAAAAAAAACAGTGCGAGGTCACCTGAGATACCTACAAATACCTTACCTTACCTTCACGTACATTTAAGTGAAGTTGTCTACTTGTCACCAATGTGTCAAATTAATTGTCTAATGTATACAAATCCGCAGTACTGGTTGTGGGCCTAAAGCTTTGCATCAACCCAGGTTTTTTTTTGTTGTTGTTTTGTTTTGGGGGCGCTACCATATTCTTGTAATCCTTTAATACAGAGGTTCTCAAACTTTTTGCAGCAAAGGGCTCCTTTAACAACAACAAAACAAAAAATCCACGCATCCCCTGAGTACATAGGCCTGTTTTATGATCATTCTGTAGCTAATCCAACTATTCGAATAAATTGTAGAACTTTCCATCGAGAGAATACCTTAGGTCCAAGTTGAACTTATTTATAGGCCTATTTGTTTTGAGTTATTTGAGTTATTGACCAGTCGAACAGAACGAATGAGAATGAACATTACACAAGACCTCTTATCAGCTCCAATATTATTGTTCATTCAGTTCATAGAGAAGAATTGGCTATAATAATTAATATCATCAGTGTATCCAATTATACAGTGATATTGACCAGTCGAACCAAAAACTCCATTCTCCGTACCACGTATCCTGCACAGGGTGAGGGGGTGCCTGGAGCCTATCAAGGGGAACTCGGGGAACAAGACAGGGCACATGGTGCCAGCCCATAGCAGGCTTCACACTATAGACAGTTTAGAGAAACCCCCGAATCACGGGGAGAACATGCAAGTTCCACACACACAGAGTGGAGGTGAGATTCGAGCTCCTAACCACGGAGATGTGAGGCAAACGTGCTAACCACCAAGCCACTATGCCCCCCTTTCCCCCGCAGTAAGAAAACCTTTAAAAAAAAAAAACCAACCAAACAAACAAAAAAAAAACACTTATTCCTTGGCTGGGCTTCATGGACTCTTTCATGACTAAAAAAAAAACTAAATTTACACTTATAGCATTTAAGATGCCCTTATCCAGAGTGAATTACAGAATTGCATAGTAGTCTCCATCAAACACACAACCTGATTCTAGTACAGACAGGTCATGGTCGGTCTAAGAATACTATTGAGCTAAAACCCTAGAACCACTGGTCTAATAAACTCCCAGGTTTGAAGTTGTTTATGAATAAACACCTGCAATTTTGCATTTACTAGTACAGCATCAAATGAATTGTTAGTCTACAGTACTGAATGAAAATATTTAGTAGTGTGGTGTTAAATCCTACAGCATTACATCTTTTTTTTAATGCATTCAATTTCATAACAAGGGTACTACATAAACTATGGTATTCCAGCGTTGAATAAACACCAGCAGTGCTGCATGAATTTTTACAATGTTCAAGAAAGCTCTAATGCTGCTTCTACAGCGTTGATTAAACATTTACATTGTTTTGCAGTTTTGAGTAAACGTCTAACATATTGCATTAACATTTAGTGTTGAGTACATACCTACAGTGATTAATTTTTAAACAATTAAATGGTCATCCTCAGTTTTATATAAGTATTTTGTATTAAGTGTTCATTTATGTTCAATATGCTTTAGACATAATCACAATATTGTAGATTGTGCTTTACATGTGCATCACATAATTTATGTTTTTTCACAAGTTCATCCAAAAATATGACATAATTAATATCTAGTTAAAAAGGCATGCTATGCTATGCTCAGCTATGCTACTTGCTTGTGAAAGCTTGTGAAAAACAGATACTGCTTTGTGAAGTACAACAAAAAACACAGACATGAAAGGTTTATGCATTACACTTTAATGCACAGTTTGGAAATATATTACAGCAGAACTGTCTTTGAAACAAGCATGAGCAGACCAGTGAGTTTCTCTTTGTGCTCAGCTTTGTCAAAAAGGGTTTTTTTTTCTTTTTGCAGCCCTCATACCTGTTTGTTACACATAACCCCCATATGTGTAATGCATTATTATACGTGTGCCATTACATACTGCTTACTTCATTGTGATCCATGTAATTTACAGCTATGTAATGTCCACCTGAAATGTTTAGCTGCACTAAAGGTATGCATTCAGTATACATGCACACAAGTATAGGGCAACACCAGTACCTTTTCCACTTGAACTGATAATCACAGTATTCTAAACACTACATCTAATAAGTTAAAGGAAAACACACACAAATAACACACCCATTTTCCATAAACCTGAATATATTCATAATTAATGAACATCATATCAGATATCAGGTTCAGAATCAATAGGAATCACTCAGAACATGAGAATTAATAAGGATTTTAATATAATGCATTTGTAATAGAGATTATAATAAATGCAACAAGTGTAGTCAAGCTTTGAAAAATGGCAATGGCAAATGCTGTGAATTAATAATGTTTTAAACCCTGTCTGTATTAACTACTAGTAAGTAAGATTTTACACACTTACTCAAAGACATGCTATAAAACAGAAAAGGGCAGCAAAAGTACAGTTAAAAGGGTGCATGGACATTTCCAGCAGTACAGGACACATTTTATTTTGTTTTGTGTGCTAGCACACCTGTTTCAGATGATCAGCTAATTATCAAGACCCTGATTAACACTCCCACATTGCCAGAAGCGCTAAAGTCTGTTCTTACTAGAATACTATAAATGTCCCAAATACTAGAGCACATGGTCTCTGAAAATAATCTCTAGCCATCATTTTTCAATGTATTCCAACAATGCCCTGCTAGCATATGTCAGTTTTAACTCTGAGAAACAGCTGAGCACAGTGAGAGTTTATGAATGTAAAATTAAAATGAATATGTAATGAAAGAAATCATTAATGAAAGAAATCCCTGTGTCCACTGTGAAATTGTGAATATCTCTTTTCTAGCAGCTATTTGTTGTCAAACAAGATATATGTATACTGCACCAAATGGCATGTTCTTTTAGTGTTTCTTAGCAGATGTTACTTCCTGGAGAGAAATTCAATCACACATTAGAAAAGGGACATCACAGAAGATTAGAACAAGCCAAAACTCATTTACAGAGCTGTGGTCCTGTACTGTTCCTAGTTTAGTTGCACTGAGCTGGAGTGTCCTCACAGTGGACGGAGAAGGGGAATTGGGGGGTGAGTACAAGGTGTAAAGGCACTGAGCTAAAAAAGTGCTCATTAAGGCTCATTAAGGCTCATTAAGGTGGGCTAAAGGTTAAAGCTGAAGAAGTGGTTAAATACTCTGTTCCTGTGCAAGCAAAGTCTTCAGGACTGGACACATCACAGGCGACACCAAACATCCCTGCGAACTAATACACATAACTTTCAGTTAGGATTGGAGAAACAGTATTCAATGTTAAATAACTGGTGTTGTGTAAAAGGGAAAAACTAGGTAGTGGGTAGAATTCTGCCACAGTTAAAGTTAGAAAACATTTTTTTTTCTGTATATTTGTTTTGTTTTTCTGAAATGTTTTAGTCGATTTTATTTTTAAATTGCCTTAAAATTTGATTTAGTTTCAGTTAATTCCTTTTATTAAAACTAAACTGAAATATAACACTATCTTAGTTTTAACAACTAAAAAGTCTATACATTTACCATTTATTTAAATTAATATTACTGATAATAATTGCTTTAGGTTTTAATCTAATTTAAGCTTTTCATATACTAAAATAAAAATTCATGACTGAAGTTCCTGATTGCTTTTGGCAAGTTTTACAACAGTTGTTAAATATGGGAGGAAAAAAGCTTATTTCTTACATTATTTTTTCATAAAGACATTGGTCCTTCTTCATCAATATTGCATGTGGTCATAAATAACTAAATTCCACTGACCGTTTTCAGTTTTCTAATTGATTTCAGCCTTGACAGCTTTATAAAATAACAGCACACTTTTATAACAGTCTATATACTCTAATCTATGTGATGTCATTAAGTAAAAACAAAGAACTGCTGTGTTAAACTGTTAATAGTTGATTTTAGTGTATTTCATGTTTTCAATTTGTACCCATCATCATTTAAATGAAATAAAACTTTATATCATTGATAAGTATAGCTTGTCAAATGCTTTCTCTTTTTTTTTGCTCACTGGCATAACACCTGCATATATTAGGGCGTATTTAATATAAATTAGATTTATATGAGGGTAAACTGGGACCATATGCATATGATATGTAAATAAGGGACATAAGGAAGGGAGCTTGTGACCACACAGCTGAGGCAGATTTATCAGTTGCTCTCAAATCACAGCTCGTTTAGCTGTTCTTTCAGATGCAAATTCATTTGTGCATCATTCCGTCTCATTGAGTCTGTATTCATTTCTAAACAACTTTGAATAATAAGGGCCATTATACTTACTCAGATCAGTGAGCATTAGATCCACTATTTGAGGAGAGATCAGGCACTCTCCTTTTCCACACCCCCTCACTCTCTTCAACTGGAGAACCATAGGAGTCACTGCTGCTCTTCCTCTGTCCAAGGCCACTGTCCACATCCTACCCAGAATATACACATATACAAATGCAGTCAGTCCTTAGACAGATGTGTACTAACATACCCTTTCTGAATCTGTCATGGAACATCACTCATCTCTCTCATGGAATGATGATACCTCAGTAGTTAAATCATATACATATGTGCACACATCACAAAAAATAAATATGACCGCACAAAAAGACACCAAATCCCATCATGTTCGTATACACCTCTAGTACGCTGGGGATATAATCAAATATCAATGCATTATTCTGAACGAACAGATAATATGTTGTAAATGAATATAGATGCAGACACAAATAGGAGGTGCTATATAAAAATAGGAGGCATACTTCATGTGATATGGGCATGAGTATAAAGGGAGTGAGTATGAAGCTTGTGGGACAAGAGCAATGTTCATTAACATGAACTTGCAGTGAACAAGCTGACAGTGCTGGCTTTTCTACCTATTTCTAATGGGATCATTAAAACAAACAAACAAACAAATAAATAAACCCTTCTAGTTTAGGCCACACCCAATTCAGATTTAATTCCAAATACAGACACAGATACGGATATTTGAAGCAATTAGCAAATACCAATACAGATAACGGCATTGAGTTACACCCCTAAAATATACAGTAAATGTAAAAGGAGTAGATAAGCATTATGGAGAAGGAGCAGGCATATTGTGTTCTTGGAAATTATAGATAATTAAATAGAGAATGTGTGAGCTGTGAAATTATTTCTGACACTGATTTCTCTCTCTCTCTCTCTCTCTCTCTCTCTCTCTCTCTCTCTCACACACACACACACGCACACACACACACATGCATACACACACACACACACACAGGCATGTCCCTCAGGCAGCAGGCTAGTGATAGGAGACACTGGTACTGTGACACACCTCTCATGCAAGGACATATTGTATGAAAGCAGAGAGAAACAAACACACAGGATCATCTGTCAACAAACACAATAGCACGCACACTCTATCCCATCATCAAACAAAAGCTTTTCTTAGAGATGTGTTGTGATGCCACCAAAAAATGGCACATTGTGCAGGTTGAAAGAAAAGAAGAGTGCTTTCATGCATAGCTGAGCACACGCACTGATGACCTCAGTCACAGAAGTTCAGGAGAAGGACGAAAGTCAATCCAGCAAGTGATTTACACACATTGCACACACATCAAAGTAACAAAAATTTGCCAAAAGTGTACTGTGTTGCTTTTATCAAATTGACTGTGGTGGCTAATTGTGCATACTGAGTATTATTTTTTAACATGTGAAAAAATAAGTACACCCAATGGAAACTGTTGGCTTTTTTGACACATTTGGACAAGAAAGCATTTGATCATCTTTGAAACAGTGCCTATTAATACATTTCAACAAAACCAGAAGGAAAATTAGCTTTTTCAATCATTTGTTCAACAGAATATCAATAGATGTGATATTCTTCTGGCTAAATTTAAATCAGGCTTTGACTAGGCCATTCCATAACCCTCCATTTCTTCTTTTTGAGAGATTCCTTTGTGGATTTGCTAGTGTGCTTAAGATCATTATCCTGTTGAAAGGTCCACTCTTGTTTCAATTTCAACTTTTAGACAGATGGTCTCACATTATCTTCAAGCACTCTTTGATATGATGCAGAATTCATAGCTGAATCAATGAATCTAAGCTGTCCATTCCCTGAGGCAACAAAGCAACCCCAAACATAACATTTCCACCACCGTGCTTCACAGTTGGTATGAGGTGCTTCTCCTGAAAAGCTGTCTTTGGTCCGCTCCAAATATGTCTGCTGTTACTATGGCCAAACAGCTCTATCTTTGATTCGTCTGTCCAGAGAGCATTATTCCAAAAAGTCTGGTTCTGCCTATATGCTCATTGGCAAACTGTATTCTTGAAGGCTTTTTCCTGGCACGCCTCCCATGCAGGTCAAATTTGTGCAATCTCTTTCTGATTGTAAAGGCATGCACTTTGACGCCAACAGCTGCAAGACATACTATCAGATCCTGTGATTAAATTTTGGGGTTCTTCATAGGGAGACTTCTTTTTGCATCAGACAATAATTGTAATAATCAGATAATTTCTAGATCTTTTTATATCCTTTGCCAGACTCATAGGCATCCACAACCTTTTTTTTCTGAATGCCTTACAGAACTCTTTAGATCTTGGCATGATGATACCACACACCTCAATAACATAGGGAACACCAGACATGACATGATATAAGAGGGGTATAAATAAGTAAGGTTCCACCTACACTCCCTAAGCAGGTTCTAATCACTGGCACCCAATCACAAACACCTGATTCTAATTTTATGGATTTGAAGGTGTGATAAATTAAGGGATGTACTTTCTTTTTCCATGTGACTTATCTGATTACTACAAAATGTAAATTTTATGTCATTTGATAGAGTGTATCACCTTTATTAATAGGCACTGTTTCAATTTCCATGGGGTGTACTTATTTTTTCACGACTGTAAATATTTTACTAATATCCTAAAACTAGTCAAAAAAATTGGTATCTAAAATCGGAAGTTTTTCAACCTCCTTGATGTCTGCATTAAAAACTAAGACCCAAACAAAAAACATACTCACCATGAAAGTGGGTAATTCAACAAACTCATCTGTCTCTCTGATTGTACAGTGTTTAGTCATCGCCAAAGGCACTTTGTGGCCGCACAGCCTAACAGTATTATGGGTAAGAGACTGAGATCTCTTGACTGCAGAATTGACAGCCTGGGCAAAGCGTGATGGTGTGGATGAGTAGTATGGCTTTGGTGCTGCAAAACTCTGAAGCTTTTCCAGAGTCAGGCCAGCAGTCGGTAAACTCATTTGGCGTGGCAAAACCGAATGCGCTGATCCACTGAACACTTCAGGTTCTCTCAGGGAGGAAGCTGGACTACATCTATCCATCCTCTCCTGCTTAACTGGAGATGTTGGTGGAGAAATGTGCTGCTCCTCTCTTGTCTTTGTCTCCTCCTCCCACTTTATGGGTGGTGGAGGAGGGGGGAAGGTCTCCTCCAAAAGCCCATGGAAACTCTCCCTTTGCGGGCTACCTAGAGGCTCTTTCTCCTCACTCAAACTCCTACTGCGCACCACCGCTGAGCTGACGTAACTTCCAGGTGTTCTTTTGTGCTGCGGTAAGCGGAAAGAAGCTGGTTTGGGCCTGGTTGCAGGTGGAACTTTCTTCTCCTTGGCCTGAGGGATATAAGAGGAGTCTAAAGGAGATTCAGCAGTTGGGGAAATGGATGGAGAGAGATCACTGGCACTGTCAGGCCTACACTCAAACCTGGTGGGAGATGCTGATGTTGCTGTTGGTGTAGCTTTTTGACTTAAAGACTCCACATTCACTTCCTGAACTCCAGGCACACTGGAAGACTCAAGCGTCAGCTCTACTTCAAAGAAGCGTAGCTTGTCCAAGGACCTTGGAGGCACAATGGTGTAGGTGGTCATGCCTACTTTGGGAATGTATTCGCGGGTGAGTTCATTTGATGGCTTAGGCTTAGGTTCGGACGCAACAAGGTACTGTAAGTTTCCATGTTTAGTTGCTGAGGATATCTGTGTGGACTTTTGATTTTCAGGACTGGAAGTCTGTGTGGATTTTGTGCTTTCAGGGAGGTAAGTGTATGTGGATGTCTGCATATCAAAGCCTTGAGTAGAGGTTGGGTGAATTTCTTGTGTTTGGAACTCTTCTGTCAATGTGGCCATATCCCTTTTTGGGCTCCCTAAGTTTACAGACGTACAGATGATTGACTCCGGGGTCGGTGTAGCCTCAGTAGAGCTGTATATCTCTGTTTGAATTTCAGTGTGTGTCTGACTGGCACTGGTTGCAGTGGAGGAAGTGTTTGATGTTGTTTGTACTGCAGCTGCTACATAGCTGGGCTTAGGGGGAGCCTGTGGCTCTGCTCGCCGGGTGTGTGCAACTTTGTGCATAGAAACCTGATCTGCATCCACTGGTGCAGTGCTCTCTTCCTTCACTGCTGTAGAACATTCAGCAGTTAAACATGCCGTTTCAGTCCTCTCGTCAACACAGGCTGTATAAGAGGAGAAAAATAAAGAAAGTTGAGCAGTCAGACAACAAAAATTCCACTTCATAAGCGCATAACTTTAATCAAGTTACACTAAAAAATGTGATTATTATCATGTATATGCTTTTACTAATCTTACTATGTGTCTGTATTTGAGTAGTGTAAAAAAAAAAAAAGAAAAAGTGAAAAAAGAATATGAAAACACATCACACCAGTGTTTGTTGACTGTAATCGAGCATCAGAATCAGCCTCTGGCTGATTTCTTTTCACATCAGAGTCTGCAGCTAGTCTGTCAGGACAAAAATCATGCAAAGGTTTAGAAACCCAAACGTCAACCCAATCATATTTTTTGTTTTTAATAAAGCCTTATTTTCTTCTCATCAAAACTGTCGTACTTGCCATCTGTGGTCAGATCAGATGACACTTCTTGTGGGCTCTCCCTAGGTGGAGCTACACTTTCCATCTCCAAATCCTGAGTCGGGTCCAGAGAGTCCAGAGAAACATCGACAGAGAGGTTGATGCTGCTGTCATTCTCCAGAAGCTCTGGCAGAGGACTCAAGCTCTCAGGACTGGAGTTTACAGGGGCAACAGGGGCATCCGGGACCATAGAAGACTCCTGATTTTCTTGGATCTCCTCAGGGGTTGTTGGCAACCCTGCAACATTGCATTAAATATTATTATTACATAATGAATCCCTAAGACATGTTTAAATCCAAATGTTCTGAAGATACCTGGGTTAAGATAATTGCAGCATTATATACATAAAAGCTGATACCACCCTTCCAATTGAATTTACTCAAGACAACTACCTCCGGCAAGAACCCGTGCTCAGGTTTCTTTTATATTCTGCACTATCCGACATAATAAGAAGTAGTCACGTCCTCAGACACTCTGCTCACAAAGCATGTGATATCTTTCGTACACTTAGCTGGCCACAAGCTTCAGAACCTTGCACTGTAGGTTTCAATCTGTTTGGTTCTTCATACTTTTGTGTATTTGCACTTCTGTATAGCAGGTTGTGATGAGAAAACACTTGCACAATGAGCTCTTTTGAGCAAGGTATAGACACAGCCTTGCGTATTTAAAAGTTATTAGATTTTTGTTTGAGTAAACATGGAGAGTAAACATGGGTGGGTGTCTAATGTCTCCTCCAGTGAAAGTACTGCTACTTGTAAAGTAGTACTCCTCTTGGCCTTTTTCTTTTTTTGAGCTTTGGCACCTCTTTAGGTTTCTTCTTTATGCTTCCAGGCACTTGATCTGATCATTAAAAGTGTATGAAAAGCTGCTTTCACTTGAAACTGAGACAAGGGCTGCCTTTACTCCAGGTTACGTATTGGTTATAATGTGTTCATTAACTTTGGATCTTTGTCTCAAATAATGCCTGGCTGATTCCCTATCTGCTTCATTTTCACAGAAGGCTCAGTGGCCTGCATGGGTTAATAAAGAGATCCGTATTCTGCTCCTCAACGGTGTCCAGGAGCAGCTTACATAATGGGCTCATGGGAGTAGAATTAGTCTGAGAATGAAGCAGCCAGCCCAGAGTGCTGCTGTGCCACACGGTTCTTCAGAGTGAGTGGATCGCTCTTAATTAAGACATCTCACTTCCCTGCGCCAGCCGCTGCATTCAGCACTTCAAGGGCTGTCGCTGGGGACTGGAGTGCAGAAGCAGTATTCAAAGAGAGAGCTTCTCTCTGCAGAGCGCTCTGTGATCTCTCTCTCAATCTTTCTGGAGTTGTGGAGTGCCATGGAAATAGATAGCAGCAATCAAAAACTGGGCTTTACTTTCATTTTTTCCTTTCTTTCTAACTCTCTAATTGACCTTTTTCTTTTTCTTTTTCATTTCCATGCTCTTGCTTTTTTTTCTATCATTCCACTAACTATATATCTTAATCTCCTTTTTTGTCTATCTTTCTTTTTTCACTCTGTCCCCCTCCATTTTTCATAAGCTTTCCCTCCCTCTCCTCCTCTGTGAAGCTGATTATTGCTGTCAGCAGGAAAACGAGACAGCGCTGGAGACACAAGCACTCTGATAAGATTCCAAACTCTGCCAACACTTTATTATTGAGCCTTCAAAACTTACTGCTGAAATACTGTAAGACATATGAAATTCTAATATACTGGCAAAAGGATATTAAAAATGCAGCATACAAACAAAAAAGTTAAAATTGAGAGATAAAACCTTGTATTGCAGAACGAATGTTTAGCAATAGCATTTCAAAGACATACACAGAAGAAAGCAAACTCAGTAAAGATTTTCTCCTGTCTCAAGTGGCTGCTTTTTTGTGGTTATGAATGACAAGCTGAGTCTGTCTGTAGATTCACATCCCTGATTAGAGCACAATTACTCACTAACAGCTAGGCCCCCCTTCACCTTGGTAGTCACTTTTTACTGAAAGACTTGTTATCACATCTAAGCATAACAATGCATTTTTACGAGAGCTTTTTGGCACTGGCGCCCTGGGTATTCAAGACATTTTGAAAAGTAAAATATTCATGGTTACACTGAGAGCTCTTGTTAGGCTACCTCTCTGGATGACACACAGTTGTGTTTCCTGGAAAAACAAACAAACATAGTGGCTTATAAAAAGTTGGGAGAGCACTGAGTGCAGATTTTCTCATACATAAGTCATACTATTGTGGTAAATCTGGGTATATTGATGAGCACCCAAGTATGTGTCATAGCATTATGAACACATTTAACTGTATTACTAAACACTAAATGTATTAATAGTCAGCTTGTGAAAGCTCATAGTACAGTACAGTCTTTCATAGGAGCCACCAAAAACATGACCCTGGCCAGCCATCACCAACAAAGACAACAGTCAAATGTGTTAAACATATAGAGTTACACAATGCATTCTGAAACAGCATAATGAGACCTGTAAAAAAAAAAAAAAATAATAATAATAAATGTTTTTTGTTGTTGTTGTTGCCAGCAATATGTGGCAACACCTTGAACTGTTTTTCAGGTGCTTCAGACCGTTTATAACTGAGACAGACACTCAAGTGGCTATGCAGTTATATTTACAATTTCACTTAGACAAACATCAATTTTGGAGGACTGTATGATTTTAATTTGAACCCATAGAAAGGTGGTTTCTGTTGTGGAGTTTTGGGGCTAGATTAAAAAAACCTTTCTAAACATAATGTGATTGAAAGCTTATTTATTTGAGACAGTTGTTTGACTGAAGTAATTTGGATAATCTGTATGTCCAGGAATTGTAGGTTTAATGAATTTAATGAAGCGTGAAAAATATGATTTTGTGACTTAACACAAAAATCACCATTACTAGAAAAGCAGCATAATGCTTTAGGGCTGCTTTTCTTCAGCTAGAACTTAGCAAGGGGATCGTGGAGGATCGTGGAGGGGGATCATGAATAGTTACAAATACCAGTTGATTTTAGTGCAAAACATCTGCTAGTAAGCTGAAGATGCAAAGGAATTCAACCTTTCAGCATGACAATGACCCAAAACATACATCCAAACCAAAGTTTTTGAATGACCTAGCTAGAGCCCAGACCTGAATCCAACTAAAAATGTGTACGGTGACCTGAAGTGGGCTGTGCACAGGAGATGCTCTTATAATTTAGTGGATCTTGAATGTTGTTGCAAGAAAGAGTGGGAAAATATTGCCACGTCAAGATATGCCAAGCTGATAGACTCTTACACAAAATGACAGAGTGGTGTAATAAAATCAAAAAGTGCTGCTTCAACAAAGTATTAGTTTAGGGGTGTGCACAGTTAGACAACTAGGTTATTGTTATTTTTTATTGTTCCTTGTTCCCCTGAGACTGATGCAGAGGATGAGAGATGGATAATAACTGTAAATGTGATGGCTATAGTCTTTGTTGCAGCTGATATTTGTACACATACAATGACACCCCCACCCCCCACCACCCTCCAGATAACAGTAAATAAGCACCAGGTTAAAAGATTGCTAAAAGAGTGATAAAGACTGGAATAATTGTGCAAGTAAAAAAACAGAATAATTTATAAACTATACACACAATGAAAGAAAAGTATCCACACATAAAAAAATATCGAGACAAAGATACTTTCTGGGAAAAAATACAGACACTGACATGAACCTATAATTACAATCTAATTAAATGGAAAAGGGAGAAAACGCCACCACATGAGGTTGAGGAACAACAGCAAGCAAAGAGGAGAAAAAAAACAAACCCTGTGTGTCTGTTATTTGCCCCCTTCTGGACAGTCTGTAAAGTCACGCACTATAATTGCTTTTAAAGCAAGAGAGGAAGCAGCACAGTCATGAAAAAAGTTGTGAATACAACATCTTTCTCTCATTACATACAAAATTATCAATCTAATAATAAATGATTAATTGTAAAAACAGACACAGGCTGTCTTTTAGAGTGTAAAATAACACAATAAACATAAACTCATAATACATAATGTACTATTATTAAGTAATGTATTAAATCTTGCCATGTGTAACAAGGTTCAGCAGGAGAGCTGAGAGAGTTGCCACTAAAAACCATGAAATATTACTGTTAATCCATAAAATATATTAAATTACAAACTACAAACATAGATTTCATAGATTAAATAATTGTACAGATTTCATAGTTAATAGATTAAAGCCTGTGGCCAAGAGCAATAATTAAAATTTAATGGTGCAGCAATTTGATTATGTAACTGTTGGTTATGTAACAGCTTGGACAACAGTTTCTATTCATTTGTTCATTCAAATCCTCCATTATTCTACAGTAACAACTAATTCACAGAGACTCCACATAAATGGATTAAAATGTGTGAAATTGTTGATATGGTGACGCTTTCTGTTAGTAGATGTGTATTTAACAATTTTAATAATAAACTGGGACAGAACAGATAAAATGTGTCATTCTTTAGTAAATAAATAAATGTTAGCATTGACAAATGCCTGTGGTAGCAAGGGTATAAAACACTTTTGGAGGTGTTGTTATTGGAAAATAATCACACCATATCATATTTTTATTTTATTTTACTATAACAGCACACTGTTGTTTTTTTACTCCCTACTTAGCTTAAATAATTGCAATCAACTCAAATAAATGTCACAGATCTAAAGAGATTCATACAGTACACAACATAAAAGGTGTCCTTAAACCTTATATCTAATGATACTTTAGCTAGCTTTGTGGATAGAAATGACAAACTATTTTCTTTTGTCTTGCTTAAACATTCCATTTTTCTCCCCACACCATTCTACAACTAATAAAAGAAAAGAGTTAAGGATACTGTGTGAAAAGAACGGTACTTCTGTTCAAAATGTCAGCTGTGCTAAGAGCTTGATTTGAAGTGACCTTCTTTTCTAGTGGAAGGGGTGGTCTGTTATTCACGGCCACACACTACAGCACTATAGTTCAACTGAGCTTTTTTAACTAACATTACCAAGTCTACTGCAGCCCCTGACAGGGACCTGACTGAAATGATCAGCTCACCATAGCCGTTCAAGCCATTTCTGTGCCAGAGTGTTACTGGAGAAATGCCATGGCCCGTGTAGTACTCTTTGTAATTCTTCAGCTTGCGCCAGTTGCTGTACATCCACAGGATGTCCCAAAAGTCTCCATCCATAGGGGAAATTAACACTCTTTTTTTAGCAAAATGTCTTCCAAAATTTTTATATTTTTTCAGATAGCCTTTAAGAAAGCTTTTGACAAAAGAAGAACATATTGAAATCATTCTCATGGCTGGATTGGGAAGCTGTCGCAAGGCTGTGATGGACTTTAACAGGAAACATGGCAAGCACATCACACAAACTTATTAACAAATTCAAAAAGTCTATAAGTCTTCAACTGAGATGTGGAACTCCACGAACAACCACTGACAAAGGCATAGTCGACGTGGTGCTGGCAAACATAGTCCCCTATTTTTGAAGACTTTTGGGACACCCTTGTAGTGCAAAAGCTATTCTACTACAGCTTTATTCCAGTCCCGCAGCTTTATAGTGATGGAATTAAGTGAATTCTAACACTTTATTGAAAAGCAGAAACAGAGCAGATGAGTTTTCGAAACACATCAACTTAGAAAAGAGAAATATCAGTAAGTCTGAAAGAGCTGTACTTTCCCAAATCGACCACTAGGAGGCAGAATGTACACAAAATTGAGCCTTAACAAGGCTGCACTGTGAATAATCTCATTCCCTGCTATATGTCTCGCTGTGTTTACATGCAGGGCAAAGTACAGCTGTTTATCTCTGTCCAAGTCAGAATCTCAAAACTGCTTACCGAATAGTTGGCTACAATCAAAAACTGATTAAATGACAAACCTAAGATTAACTATATAACAATAAAATAAATACGTTTGTACAGATTATCCATATTTCCATTTTGACTGAAAGGATGTTTACAGCACTGCTACAAATCACCAACCAGGGTAGGGCAACAGCTGGAGAAACATGACTTGTGATGGACTGTCCTAAGCCTTTACGTCTTTAATAAATGTCTAAGTGTTTACTAGCTGCCTGAGGCTGTAGACTGACCTGTTACAGTTGTATCCTGTGTTTTTTCACCATGGGTCACTGAAAGGCTGCTGGGGGAGGCAGGGGGTGGTGGGGCCTTCCTCTTACTCCTCTTTAGAGACGACTCGGTAGAGGAACTTCGACTCAGAGATGCTGTGACCTTCACAATCCAGAGAAGTTAGACCACAAACTGAACTGTTCATTTTATCTAAGTCTTTATTTAAATGAAATTAATCCAGTTTTGTGTGTAGTATATAAACGTGTGACTATAAGTAAGTTCTGAAAATGACAAATGTGAATCTGAAGACCATAGCACACACACTAATAGCATTATTATTAACTAATAGCTCAGGATTTGCTCTAAAGTTAACTGTAAATCTAAAGAGAAGTGTAACATAAGTACTGCGTACCTGGTTGACATCAGGATGACTGCTTGTTTGAGAGTTGCTGTGTTGATGGTTGAGGTCAGTGGGCTTCATGTGTGGGGGTAGAGGGGCCCGTCTCTTCTTTGGTGTGTCAGACGGCATAGTGTTCGAATCGTACGTTGAGGAATGCATGCTTAGAGAACTCATGCTCATAGGTCTTGATTTCCTGTTGATTGGAGATGCTGGTGCACTTACAGTTGATGCCTTTAAAAAGAGACAAAATAGCAAACAATGTCCTGACTTTCACAGCCTTGCAGATAATCACAGTCCAGCACTCCTGAATGGCAGGAACTCTTGAGACCAGGCTCTAGCCAGCAAAAGTCTGAATTTGGGTACAAGGACAAGCATGACCACTGACCAATGGAAAAGCTCAGGGCTTGTCCATGCAAAGTTTAAAGGGCACCAAAAACAAACATTTACTCCATCAGCTATGACCTGCCTGTGCAATGGCAAACAAATTAGCTTTGTACGTGAATTTTTTTTGGAAGAGCTGCTTTCTCTTTCAGTAGATTCCTAAACATTCAGAAACAATAATGTTTTAAACCATTTAACTGATAACCAATTTACCACCTTCTGATGTGAAACCATTTTAAATCAGCACCCACCTGATCAGGTTTCTTCTTACTTCCTCTTCTGAACATGCCAAACAGTCCTTTATTTTCTTTTTCTTTCTGAAGTTTGTCCTTGCCAGGTTGAATAACATCTGTTAGACAAAGTTTTTAATAATTGGATTAGAAATATAAGTTTATAGTGTGGAAAAAACGAATGCATAATACATCATTTGTTAATTGTTATCAAAATATTTGCAAATCACTACATTTTAGTGCATGTTGACTGATAAGTGTTTCTGTGCATGATTTGATCCCTTGTGAAATTCACATAATGAAATCAATGCAAATAATTTTAAGCAAAAGCAGTTAATCCATGTCACATCAAGGCTTCAATGATATGTTTTAATATACAGTAAGACATGCTGCATATGCAGCAATATAACAGGAATATATAAGATTAGATTGTATGCATATTATGCAGCATAAATTACATTACATTACAGCTGATAGTGACTGTTACCTGAATGAGTTGGTGATGAAGGGAAATCTGTAGGACTGATAACTGTTCAGAGATTACAGAAAGACGAGTTAATAAAATGGCAGTGACAGGGACCTACTGTAGAGGACATAACTTTGAGGAGGTGAATACACTTCTGTGCAGCCAGAGCCAGCTGGATTTCTAATAAGCCTTTTTTTATTATTTGTTATTGTCATTACCCCGTGTGTCTCTGGCGTAGAGCTCCTTGAGGCCCAGGTCATTGAGGGAGTTGTTCAGGTCCAAAGGCTCCTGTGAGTGCATGTTCTGCAGAAGGACGGTGCTCTGCACATCAAATTCACATTTCTCACAGATAGCGGGCAGAAGCTCCTGCAGAGCAAGCTTAGGGTTCACTCGCAAAATTGTCTTCTGGGTCCTTTTATAGTTTATTACCAGACGCACAGTAGCCTGAGGGAGATAGATGTGATCAAATAAAAAAAAAGAGATAAAAAGAGAGGGAGAAATAGAGCCTATGGGTGTTTTCATTAAATGAGATGAGACACAGAATAAATCAAAAAGGCTAAACTTGGCATTAGGAATGAAATCAAGCCTTGACAAGTTTGTAGAATTGATTTGCGAATGGAAAATGATACATTTTAAGAGACCTAATTAAAGATCAGAGCTTTACCTCTGGCATTTGTGGTCCAGTCTTCAGGTTCTTGTCCTCCACACCTTTGGGTTTTAGCAGAACCTTCTCAGCCTCCAGAGCTCCAATAAGAGCATTTGGCTTGAATTTAATGTGGTTCTTATTGGTGGAGACTAGCTCAATGGTGTGTCCTGATGGGTTGAGATGGTACTTTGCACACAGCATTACGAGTAGGTCAATCATGGGCTTACTATAAACACATACAGATCAGACTTTTATACACACATACACTTAGACACTTCACAAGATAAATCTTTGCTCTAAATACATTGTCTCCACTGGATGGAGCTGTTGTGGAGGCAAATTTTCAGATGTCTGGGTGTTCAAAATTATATGATGTGACACTGCCATTTCTTAAATTATCATCTTAATAAATAATAAGCATCAGTATTGGAATAAATTTTTTTGAAATTCTGTGCAAAACACCATGAAACTCAGAGACACAAAACAGTCTATGGCAAGTACAGCTGTGGACAAAAGACTAGAAACTGAAAATAGCTATGGAGAAACTAGCTAATATTCTGTGGCTAGGCTTAGTCCACCCTTCCCTAACAATGACACTGGCTGGTCTCACACTGTATGCCTGAGTAAAAATTTCAAATAAAATGTAAAAAATATAGTTTGGGTGGTGATGTGGCCAATACGACCACTATAATCAACAACATATAAAGGCACAACATAACATAATAAAGGCAATGTGCATCTGAGACTAAAACAAGAACCTTGTGTGTTCTCTAAAGTATTGCGCACACACTACAGTGTATTCATTTGCATGAATAATGTCATACCAGTAGAAATAACCAAATGCCATAAAGCCTTTGGGTTTTAACCAAAATACTGTCCTATTTATCTCAGGTTGAAGCTTCAGAAACATTCTTAAACTCCCAGACTTACATTTCTCACTCTCATAGATACAGAGCTTTCCTAATAGTTTCACTGTAGTTACTAAATAATACATACTAGTTACTGCATAATATACTTTAAAATACTATATACTTTATTATACTATAAATTATTTTATATATATAAATATATACATATATATAGGGAGGAATGTTTCTGCAGGAGCACACTGAGTGTGGAAAATCCTTTGGTGACACCGAATAAGCTACATGATGCTTTCCGACTGCTTCTGGAATGCCTTTTGGAAATATACAGCTACAGTTAAATCTTGAGAAAGAAAAGGTTGGGGACACTATTAGCGTCCCAGCAGAAAAGACTGGGAGGAATTTGATACTTAATCCGTATAAATTGAACCTGGTTTCAGTTTGAGCCTGGAAGATCACCAGCATGCTAGGTCATTTGCTTTAAATAAAAACCATTTAAGTGTTTTGCTTTTCACCTCACTTCATTTTCTGCAATCTTTGCAATGCCAAGAACTGAACCAAGACAACACCATCAGTTGGGAAAGGAGAAAGCTGCACATTGCTAATGGAGGTTTATCACTCAGGAGCGTTTAAAAGGCAGATCTGAAGAAGATTGGAGATTTAAAAAAAAATTATAATAAGATACTGAATTTTGATGAATAAATTGCTGTATTGTAAGATCACACTGACTCCAGGATGTTTGAAAACCATTCTCATTTTCCATCCTAGCCTCAGTGCAGCACTGTGCAGCACCACCCAGCTGACTCAGAAAAGCTGCTTTAACACTGATGTAATAGACTGGTGACCTTAATGATCTCACTTATGTCCTTAAAACCAAACTTCAGTACAGACCACTTGGAAGTAAACATGGGGGCTACATGTGCAGGTCAGTGTAGCCACACAGATGCAGACTTTAAGTTGGACATCTTAATTAAGCCAGACAATGATCAAGATTCTTCTCCATGCTGACTCTAGGATGGTGAAATGATTTTTTCTTTGGTAGTTCAAAAGGCAAAGTCTCAAGTTCAGTTTTCAGAAGTGAAGACTAAAGACCAAACTTCAATAAATCTGCCCAGAAAAAATAGTAACAGAGTAAAAATATTAACTTCTCTCTACCTGACTTTTGTAGTATTCTTAGACCATGGTTTAATCTATTGGAATCTACAGAGCAATCAAAGTTGAGAGGCTATAACAGTTGACTTATGCTACAGGCTACTATCTAGCAAATTTTTAGAATAACTCTATAACAGGCAGCTGAGAGTCAATGACATTCAGTCACTCATACAGAATACCTTTGTTCAACTGTGTTTGATACAGCAGGTGTGTTTCCCATCACTACTGTCACAAAGTGCAGGACAAACACAAAGCTACTATCATTAACCAGGGATGCCAGGTTTCATAAATATTTCCAGACCAATTGCATCTTAAAAAACACACAAAAGACCTGAAACTACACCACATTATTTGGGCATTGTGTTTCTGCTTTGTGGACATTATCCACACACTTCATAACAGCAAAGGTGGGACTAAATCTGGAATGAGATGTTCAAAAAGCACATATGAATGTTAAGGTCAGATGTCCACAAACGTTTGGCCTTATAGTGCATCTTACATTATACAACTGTTCTCTTCCACTAATTTGACTGGATGAGCAGTGTTGCACGAGTGCTTATATTTAGTATAACTGCACTGGGATGTTTCCCTGTTTGTATCACTCTGCCTGTTTGCGGAATCTAACAGTAACAACGGAGTTTGCCTAAGTCTAACAACAGTCCCACTGAAACCATTCCTACTGTAGAGTTAGCTACATAATCAGTGGACAATTTCTCATGAACATAACTTCTGACTTATGTGAAATAATAAATAAATAATATGAAACCTTGTCAAATGAAGATGAAAAGGAAGAAGGGAAGCCAATTTCCCCCGGCTACATCTTTAACGGGAATGTAAAAATCATTGTGATCTAGCTATCCAAATAGCCAACAGGATCTCAGTGAGTGTGGGTTCTTCAAAATTATTTGGCCATATTGTCTGTTACTCAATATTAATTTCTTATTTATAAAACAGCTGCATAAAAGCAATATTGCACTCACAATCATGCTGTTATACATGCTGTTATATTGGCATGGCTATGATTTCCTGCAGCACTCAGCCTATGATTCTGTAGATTGTACTTATACCTATGATTCTGTAGATTGCCTTTTATTGATGTAAATATATTAGATTTAATTACGATTATTTGCTAATTTGCAAAATCTTTGTGATTCCTACTGAACCCCAGTTGGCCTCTATTAGCGCTTGTGCAGTTCCCATTTTCAGCCACTAGGTGAAATAATAACTCTATGGAAGCTAGGTGGGGAAGTAAGTATGTTGCCATGATTGTTCAACATCTAGAAAGTTGAAGAAATCAATGGAACATTTAGCTTATATCTATAAAATATATATAAAAAAATTTAATCATTGGTCACTCAAAAGAGGTATATTTCAATCGAATTTTTAAATGTATGGAGCTGTGAATGTGGATTAACATTTGTTGAAATCCTGATGTACATATATGGTAACCCTGTTGACGAGCTGCCACTGAAAGCACTTCTGTAGCAGTAGCTGAGCTTCATAATTACAGCAATGTAATCTTTCCTACATGCTTTTACACTGCCACGGTAAAGTTCAGTGGCATTGATGATAGTATATTATGTAGCAAAATGTTCAAATTTGCAAAGCAATTGTTTTTAATGCAGTTTTTACTCTGGTATTTTTGCATTAGTTATTAGTTTGTTAAAATGTATCAAATATGCACTGTAACCTTATTATGGACCCATGTGTTGTGAACATAATTGTGGGAATAAAAATAAAACAGCACATTGACATTTGCAGAGGAGAATCATGGCTGAAGATACTGCATACTTGTACAAAATCGTCATTGACTGTGAGTAAAGTCCATTAAGAAAGACACCTCTATCTTATTGTGAAACTTGTGTCAATGGATTCTTCGACTTTAGTCACTTTTTCTCCATATCAAGGCAGTCAAAAACATTTTATCTGCTGTATATCCTTTAACCCAAAGGTGTTTTTAAGTAAGACTATGCTATTAATATTTAAGTTTATTTTTAGTGCATAAGTATATTTGAGCTATTAAATATTATAGGTTTTGTTTAAAAAGCCATGAAGTATGAAGTGAGTAAATAAAAAGTTGTTTCAAGATTGAATTGATTCATAATTTATTGACATAATCTTGCTGATTTAATCATTAATCAGAATGTTTTATCAAAAAAGGTCAATAATGAGCAGGGAAAATCAGTATTACTCAAGCCTAGTAGATAAATACACTTTTGTTGCCACAATGCACATTGAGCAGCACCTGAAAATCATGCAGTACAACAACTATGCTGCAGAAATCATCCACTCATCCTCAGAAAGAGCTCTATATCCGTGACAGACCATTTGAGGCTATAAGGAAACAAGTAACGAGAACCTGAACTTAAGCAGAATTTAGGCAGCTCCACACCACTACTGCATCTCTTGACATGTGGCATGAATTCACAGTTTCACAATCTGTCTGTTACTGCCTTGTCTGGGTTCAATTCTAGCCTTGAGATCTTCACCTACCATATAGCAGTAATAGAATGTCTGAGCAGAAATCCTGTAGTTTCTGACTTTGTACATTTCTCACATGCTGTGTACAGATGCTGTGTTGTGTTACATGTTGCATTGGTCTCCTGGTTAACAAACAATAACTTGACTTAAAATACAGGACTGTTGGATTGACTCACCTTCCGTGCACCATTGTGGTTTTCTCCACACCTTCAGGCAGCACCACTGTCAGTAGCAGCTCTTGCTCCAGCAGATTCTCCTTCTGTTCCATGGTAGTTTGTGTTAATTCAGGGGCATGAGATGACATGCATGGACCATGCACCACGGCTGGAGGCAGGGGGGCCTTGTTTTTAGATGACCTCCTACAAAAGACAGCAGGCAAATGAGGTGATTTTGGCCAGAGACAGACGAGAGTATGGAGACAGTGATCTGATTATTTAGATACACACTTCTTAAGTATTTCTTGTGTTTTGGCTAGCGGCAATGATTAAGTATGTTTAAACTATTACGTCATTTGGAACTGAACTTAAGCAGAGATCTGGCCTCTGTTAATGTCCACTTCCAGCAAATGATAGTAATCAAGTATCGAGTGCTTGCCTGGACTCCACCACTGAGCTGTCATTTGGGGAAAGCAAGAGTGCATTTCAAACACAATATTTTCATCTTTAGATCATTCTGCTTCAAGAAATAAATAGTGATCTTCTTCAATTAAAGGTAGTACTCTGTTTTTTTTATAATCTCAGTACTCAAATACAGCCACAAGCGGCTGTATCTGTGGGGTCCAAGCATGATTCAAATAGAATACTAACTTATAGAGAGACCATAGATGAACTGTTCAAATTCTGTGATGGTAGTTCAATGCTAACCATGTGAAATACAATTAAAACCAGCACTCGTCATTTTTCTAACCTCAAAATACTGAGTTAAATGTTATATGACTGCAAATGTAAATGTACACATACACATATTGAATATTAATAGTATGGAAGTTTAAACCACCTTTCAAGGTCAAATTCATGTGAACGTGAAACATCAAACACCAACTCATGGACAACATATGGTACAGCTCAGATTTGATTCATAGAATGCAGTGCTTGTGCTGTAGACTGCTTATCCATTATAAAATACTATCATTCCTTAGTGACTGGATTAAGCCCATCCCCTAATCTACTAATAAAATAATTAGTAAGTCCCCAAATTAGTAAGCCTTTCTGGTTGGGGCAGCACTAAAGGCTACTTTGTACGTTTCAACAGCCATGTGACTCTTAGGAACCCAATAATTCATTCCAGAAAACATAAACATTATTTATACATTATTACACTTTGGTATACACAATAAACCCAGATCTCATCTTGCAAATCTAGACTCCTGTCTCTGTGGAGCTTTATGGTAATTGAAACAGAGCTGTTTGTGTTATCATTGAAAACAGCCTAATCGGACTAAACTCTGTGTGAAATGGGCTGTAAGTGATCCTTTATTAAAGACCCAAAGCAAGCAGCTATTAAATGAAGCAGGCTGGATCCACTTTACACGCAAGTCACAAGACATTCAAATGAAGTGATTTATTCAATGAGATGAAGGAGGAAAGTGGGAGGCAGAAGATGAAAGCACAACAAATAAGATCCACACTAACCTCTTTAAGACCATACAGATGAAAAACCCAGCCACTGTGCTGGATATGACTACACAATTTTGCATGATTTAGTGATTGAACACAACACTGGATTGCAGCACACTCTGTGAAACTGTGGTAATATTTAGATTAGAGTTTGAACATTTCAGACTTTGTCAGTGCAGACCAGAAAAGTTCATAGAAATGGCCTGAATAATCTAAACATGACAATGAACAACAGGACATGTAGCACACAGATATACTGTAACTCAAACCCCACAGAACCATCTGCTGATCTGCTACACAGCATACTTAACTCCAGCACGCTGTATATTATTTTAATGACATGACTGTGAGTTGATTTAGTGGACTCCCTGTAGAGTCCTTAACTGGGAAGTAAATATCCTCCTGCTAGGAACAAAACACCCCGGAACATGCATATGTTTAGGCTTCATGTTATCTTTAATTTGACTAAAGCTGAGAAAAGGAGTAAGCCAAAGCAAACAGATGTTTGATTTTGTAAGGGTAAATCAGCAGACCATTAGGTTTCATTTCGACCTTCGGACAGGAAAGATCCGAAACAAGCCGACTTGCTGTGTTCAAGCCACCAAGACTCACGGTGCTGCACATCTGCTTCATTTCCACAGATCTATTTTAAGAAGCTCAGTATACAAACACACATAAATAGGGCACGATGGATGTCTTCAGTAGCTACACACAGTAAACTAACTGTTTTGATTGCAAGAAGACAAACTGGTTTGACCTCTAATGCATGACATCTTCTGAAAGCCTCTTCGTATGTATGATGGGCAATGCCAATCTTCCATTGTCATTACAAGTTGAGTTTTCTGTGTAACAGAACTTCCTTGTACCCTATAAACTAAGATACACAGTCACGTGTGTCCTCTTCCACCACAGAAGTATTTACTCAATTCAGATTTTCTGACAGAAATCATTTACAGGTGTTTTCATGGTAAATGTCACCAATCAGATTTGCTCAGTGCTGAAATGATACCACCTTGAGGCATGATAGCAACTGCAAAATGGTGGTAATCAAGACTCAAACCTGAAAATTCAAACACATAACTAGGAGCAATATTCATGTTTTAGCTTTAAATCCTATGACTCTTGGAATTAATGTTAATCTAGCCATCTAGAACTTAGAACCATTAATTATATAAAGAACACATAAGAAAGCACTTTTGAATGGTCTTCAGTGGGCAAAATTGACCATGTTCTCAGGATGGGAGGGATGGCATACTTTCTCTCCCCATCCATCACAGAGACAAGAGCCAATTGTGGATGTCTATTAGCTGATGTATGCAGAAGAGGGCAGATAGTGCTTCCTTCTGAGTGTGTTAAGCTGTCCTGTGACACATCAGCAACAGCAGTTTGAAAAGATGTGTTTGGCTAGCTTAATGTTTCTCAGAGTAAGCATGTGCTAGTCTTCACCCTACCTGGTTGGTAGGTAGCCCTTAAAGGTTTAATGTAGAACCCTACAATAAACTCAGAGACAGCTTAAGAAGAACCCTTTTAGGGAGCAAAGAACCTGAACTACCTTTGAGGAACCCTTTTTTTCTAAGGGTTAAAGGTACACCAAAGTGGGCCTTACAATTTTGTTAATTTGAAGCCCCTGGCAACACAGTTTCAAATAAAATAAAAAAAAGAAAAAGAAAAAATTGTGGTAATAAAGATCCATTTAACAATGGTATATCCAGAAGTATACAGTATACTGTATATCTTACTCCTATTTAACTATAACTAAAAGCTAAAAGAAAAAATCTTTCTGCCTGATCAGAACAGAGTGGGCATGTCAGATTGCACACTGATTGACAGCATTGTCTTCCTTGCAATGTAAACAAGTTGAGAACATTGCTAGCACTAGAAAAGCATGGAGGAATGACAAAGCAAAGTTTCCACAATGCTTTTGTTTTGTACAAGTTGTGAGTCATTGTGTGTGTGTGTGTGTGTGTGTGTGTGTGTGTGTGTGTGTGTGTGTATTTTGTACTAGGGCTGCAACAACTGATCGATAAAAACAATAATAATCGATAATTAAAATGATCGACAACAAATTACATTATGGATTACTTGCCCCCCCCGTACTTCACAATGGTGAAAAACACATCATTTCTATGAATAATACACATCTGAAAAACAGCGAAGGTCACATAGTGAGCTGCTGCGGGAAAAGTGCACAATCCAGGTCGTCCAAAACATGAGAATGTTTTATATTAAGCGCTTCAAACAAACTCATAAGTGTATTAACGTGGCTTGTCGAGGCAGATGCTGCGACAGATGCGTGTGCTGTTTAATGTGTTCCACACATGTTTGCTTCAGTGCAGAAATGACATTTTTACCTTTATATCCTTATCTGTAAATGTTAACGCCAATATTTCCATTTTATATAAAGGTTCGTCCTGACAGCAAGTGAGTCTCCATTACACTTCAATGAATGAGTTTGAGTCCACGCAAACAGTGTGCAATAGACAGAAAGCGCAATAACTCTGACTAAAATATTAATTTGGATCAAATATGTTGTTTGATGCTATATTTAGCGATATTTAGAAACAAAAGTAATTGTGTTTTTTTTAGAGCAGTAAGTGTAATGGGGTTATAACATGTCATTGTATAGAAATGTAATACATTTACATGTATGACATGGTTAAGGCTATGGGTTATTGATCAGAAGGTCGGGGGTTCAAGCCCCAGCACTGCCAAGCTGCCACTGTTGGGCCCATAACCCTCTCTGCACCAGGGGCGCTGTATCTTGGCTGACCCTGCGCTCTGGGGTATGCAAAGAAAAGAATTTCACTGTGCTGTAGTGTATATGTGATCAATAAAGACTCGTTATCATTAATAAAGTAAGATGTTACACTGTTTAAACGAGTGAATGTGTGTGTTACTGCAGAACATTCAAGATCTTACCAGTTAACACTTAGCTTGTGCTTTTATTTTTCTTTTTTAGCATTTTTAATATAGTGATTTAACTTCTGCTTTAAAGCTTGTGGACAATCAGTTTTTTTTTGTTTTCAAAATAATGTTAATATATATTTTTTAAATCCTTTGCTTGAAATATTTCACTTTATGTGTAATGAATCTAGAATATATGAAAGTTCCACTTTGTTAATTAAATTACGGAAAAAAATTAACTTTTCCACGATATTCAATTTTTTTTTTTTTTTTTGTATACTGATAAGTAGAGTATGTGTATACCACATCTATGGTTTAAAATTAGCTTTTTATATTGCCTAATATCACACTGTGGCAGGAGACTTAGTAACCATTTAGGGTTGTAAGTTTTTCCAGTGAAACTCAACAAGATCACAAACATATTTATCCATTTATAGCATTATGAGCTTTTATCATGAAACATGAAGTCACTTCATGTCTTGTGCCCAGTGTAAATCAATATGACACAAATAATTAAGCAAAAATACAGCTTACCTTTTTACAGTAGTAAAGAGAACATGATTATCTCAATCATAGTGCAGATACTCTGATAATTCTCATTCCATACACCGTTTAAAAAAATATTAATTACTCAGCATTACCAAACATAAACTACTACACTAAATTAGTGTGTACATTACTGTATAAATTGATACAAATTCTAGAGAAGTCACTTCTGTTTCTGTGATTGGGTAAAATCTAAAGCAGGTAGCTGATGTAAGCAGATTGTTAATTCTGATTTGTACAGTACAGTGGTAGACCTAAGGAGGCTCAAGAAACTCGGTCTGCTTTTTTTGACTGTATGTACTCAGTAATCCTCTGCTGCTCTTTAAATACATATTGCACCCAACCACATTCCAGTATTGTATACTATCTGTTCTATTTGTATTCATTGAAATTATTGTCTAGTCACTTCACTTAAAGAAGGTTTGTGTGTTCTTTTCTGTTGTATCTGTGCCTTAGTGATTTTACAGAGCCTCACCACAAGCATTGTTCAATTGTACAATTGTCTCTGGCATACCATGCATGTGACAAATAAAATTACTTTGACATCCACTCAACCTAATATAGTCCTGCCCATCTGAAAACTGTATATAATATAGTCCTGCCCATCTCAAAACAGTATATAATATAGTCCTGCCCATCTCAAAACAGAGGGAAAATGACAGAAAAAGAAATTCAGAAATCCCAACTGAAAAAGAAACTAGCACTGTTCTACCTTTTCAGTAGGTGGTAAAGTCACCACAGAAGCTATAACTAACAGTAAGAAGCTAATTCATTTTGAAAATATATAATAAGTTGACAGTACATTTACAAAATAACAAAAGTATCTAAACTACTGTCTAAATACATTTCTTAGCAATAATTATTCTGAAAAAAGGTTACAATACCATAGTCGCTGATGTCTAATTGGCTGAAGACAAGCAAATGTACATAGACACATGCTCAAACACAGGTTCACACAGAGAAGCTCCAAAGTCCAAAGTTTTTACAAATCATCACCCTCTTCATTGCAAAACTAGCATTAAATTATAATGAAGTGCACTATTCTTTAGGATAATATGAAAGCCTCATCTCAGAAACCAACCCCCACCTCCCATCAACACCTAACACCATTAATAAATGTTAATCAACTATCATAGAGCAGAGTTAATTGTTCTCATGTGAGTCAAAGAGACGCTATGGACTGATGAAAATTGATCTAGACTTTGGATGGTGAATGTTTACTTTGAAAAATACCTCTGAAAGACATAGAAGCTTCCTGGTAGCGTTTGGTATATGAGTTCAGTTTGTTTGGTGAAAGAGCTCTGTTTACCCCTCTGGCTCTAATATTCAGACAGGCATGTAAGTGCAGTACACATGTGATGGAGAGCCTCACACAAAGCCCTATTTGCACACAGTGGCACTGTGCTTTTTCAACACCTGACATGTTCCAGCCTGACCTGCTAGAGGCCTCCTCCTGCTCCAACCAGCTAACACCAGGATTTGATCACTGCATACTTATTCATCAAAGGCACACCTAATTTCACAGCAAACCTAACTGAAAATTGGCATTAATACCCTACTGGAAAAAAAAAACATGCCACTGTGACAAATAATTTTCTCACACTTTTACAAAAAGTAGATTCATCTATATTTTAGATAGATGTGAAGGGCACTTGTACATCTGATACTGTACAATCAGGTTGCTGACATTTCCCTCTGCCTAGGAGTGTCTGAATACTTAATGGCATTAACAGACTGCACCAGTGCCAACTCAGCATGTCGCTCAGTGCCATAGGAACATATGGGAACAGATGTTCAGTGGGCATTTGGCCTGCTTTGTTTGAGGAACACCTGGCGCTGGGAGAAGTATGCAGCACAGCTGAGGATGGTTTGCATGCCCTGAAAAGAACGGCTCAAGAGCCCAGACAGCAGGCAGAAAGCCGCTAAGAGCACGCGGCGATCAGATGCCGATAAACTTCTCAAACAAGTACTGATTCTAAAGATTTAGGCCGCATATGATTCTTTTACTGTAACAAGCTCAGCAGTCATGAACTAAAATAAATCAGATAATTGCTTTATTAGAACCAATAAGTAAATAAAGTCTGTGAACTGAAATTGCTATTGAATAGGAGTTTACAAAAATAGAACAATAATTGTGCAGGATGAAAAACATTTCACACGTTGACTCATAAATAATATAAATGAGCTGTGAAATGCTACCCTATTAGTTTGGGAAAGGGGGACAGGTTCTCAGGTCAGATATTATAGAGTTATGCTATATAAGGTTGTGTGATATTTGCATAACAAATATCATGTGATGAGGCAGAAATTCACTCTCATAGATCAGAATAAATGAACACTCAGTTCCAGGCCTCAGTGTAGAACATAGCAATCAAGAAGACTAGATAATAAACTACATTTCACACAAACAGCAGCTCGGTTCTGTGCAGAATACAGTGTAGAATGCACACCCTTGACTATTTAACTCAGTTCTATCTCTTGTGCTACTGTTTCTGCATTTAGAGCTGCGATAGCTTCTGCTAATCACCCAGGAATGGTGGGAATAATACATGAAGATTATCATGTTTCCACTAGTCCCTAAAATCACTGATAATGGTTTCATTCATCAGGAAGGGAAAAAAGCTTACAATTACATTTATCAGGTTAAATTGCTTCCTCTATTCATCAACTGAAGCATGCACCCAGTAAGACTGATCTGATTTTAGCCACTAGCCATGCATAACAGGGCAACCTGCCCATTTTCAGCAGCATTAATAAAGTGGTTGAGGACTGAGGGAGGCTAAGGAGTGACTAGCGTGTGCCTGATTAATGTTTTTATTACTTACTCAGCAAAGATGTTTTTTCAAATCTTATGTAGAGACACAGTACTTTAAATGAGTGGAATTCAAGACCAATATATTGCTGTAGCACAAGTTATCTATGGTCAGATATTGAAAGGAGGTAGAGATAAATGTTGTGTGGATTCCATACATTCCAGTTCTTGCTATTTCTGCTGGTATGTACTGAAGCTTTCAGCAATAAATACCGTTACATCATGCCATTGTAGAAAGTCATTATAAAGAGAACAATTCAAATACAAGGTATACACAGCATTTCAAAAAATATATGTCTAGACGATCAATAAAGAAGGCATCTGAGTTCATAACTAGCTTGTAACTTAGCCAAGGTCATGACCAAAAAACTGGTGCAATACTCTGGGCTAAAGGCTGTAAAACAGCTGGCTGTTGCAGTGCTTCTGTAAAGTGTGTAACCCACTGCTCCACTGAGGAAAGGTGGGTTTATATTCTGAGCTCTGAACAATGAAACAAAACTGTCCTGCTACCTACTTGACTACACCCAGAATATTTTAGGAACAGTTCAACACTACAACGCAGTCCATTTGGAATTAACATATTCTATTCAATATAAACTAAATATTCTATTAAATATAAAATAAAATAACTTGTTAAACTTGTTAAAGGTTATCATATATTCAATTCTGCATGACATAATGAAAATAATTTGTATACTAATTTAACAGACAAGCAGTACACTTTTCACTATGAGTAAAATAGACATTAAATGTGTGTTAAATACTGCCTAACACACTATAAGCAGAACAAACCAAACCTGGTAAAAGAAACCATTTGTTCTATTCACATTTTCCCCATTCATTTCACTCTTACCTCCTGATCCACTGGATTAAATTCCCCTGTTTACAAAGCTGTCATAGTCCACAAATCCTGATAGAAGTTCACACAGAGTCAGCTTCAAACTGCCTGTACACACTGAACTACCTTAATGCCACGCCTTTGCTTATGACATCAGAAAACTTGGCTTCGCATACCTCTCTCACTCCAGCTAACTGTCATAGAGAACTCCTCCAGTGCTGAAGAGCCGTGAGCATGTGTGTGAGTGTGTGTGTAAGATTAGATGATCCTGCTAGGGCAGCCTCAGACAATTGTAAGAGGACTAGTAATCAGCTTTGACTTTGTGGAAGGCGGATAAATGACTGTGGTGCGGCCCTCCACGCATTAATACACTTATCTCTTATACTGTATCTAAAACTATGAGGCAAGACTTGCACTAATTCAATCAGGCTTTATCTTTATCAGTTTTACCTAAGCACGGGCATGTGCATTCTTGCAGCTGACATTTACACAGTACCCCCCCACCTCAAATGCAGCCAAGACATGTTATGTGTCTGAAGTGTGCTTTTTTAGTTTGCACTAAAGCTACAAGGCTGCTGTTGTTAACAGATAAGGAAAGTTTATTGCTACCAATTTACAATTTAGCACTATGCAAACTGTATGTCTAAACTGTAGTGCATTCACTTCTAACCAAATCGAGTTGTTCTCAGTCTCAAATAATAGCTCAAATAAGCTAGATGGAGATATACACTCCATCTAGCACTCTAACAGTTCTCAGGCAAAATTATTCTTTTGCCTTTCTGGGGTGGGCTAAAATCTATATGAAAAGAAGAACTGGAAAAGCTTTCTGTCTGCATTTATAAGAAACTTATTAATAATGTATCAGTAAAGCTTAAATGGCTACACAACAGAAAACAACTTAGTATCAATAATTTATATTAAATGACACTGTACGTGTATTTTGCATTATCTGGGATTGTTCTGATGATATCAGCAAGTTTGGGGTCCAACTGGTGTACCCACGCTTTGTGAATATGTCCTCTCTAATCAAATCTGCGACATGCAAAGTAGAAACTTGCATCAAGCCAGAGTACTCTAGCCACAATAAAGACTTGTAAAGTGATACCCATAATTAGTTTGCAATTTTATGAAATATTATATAAATATCAAGCTTGACCACCACACACCCACACAAAAGGAACATGTAATAAAGCTAAAGTGTGAATTTTATCTAACTGAACCTAAAAGCTGCAGTCTTCAGGGCATTGCAACAGCATGATGTATGTACTCACATTCCTGTACAGGCATGTTGGGCCCCAGTGGTGTAATTAAATCATGTGGCAAAAAGCTGAATTTACCAAGCCTGTACTTTTGTAATGCAAAGTTAACCTAATAGACCTGTTATAAAAAAAAAAAGCTTGATGTCCGAAACAATAGCTTATCAACACATAACAACTGCTGATTAGATTACATTCACTCAGTATTGATGGCTGATTGAGTGATTATCATTCAGACAAGACAAGATTGCCAACATTCAATGTAGTCAGTCACTGTTCTCTGAATACAGATATAGCTGCTGCCTCACCTTTTCTTCCGTGTATAATCTCATCTGCATACTGTAGTGCATGATGTGTGCCTTCTAATTGCTGCTGCTGTAATCATAAGTAATCCTTTACTTATCCCAGGACACTTGTTCACAATATGATATTAAACATTCTTTCAACACACTTCATACTGTTTGACATTATATTTCTACAACTGTATACTGAAATGATTTATAATCCTGCTATCTGGTATCACCCAGATTCTCACTTGCATTTGGTTCCTCTCAAAGTGTTTTCTTTCTCATGTTGTCTCAGAGAGTTTTTATTTGCCACTGTTACCTCTGGCTTGCTCATTAAGGATCTAAATCTACATCTGGGTTACTGTAAAGCTGCTTTTTGACATTGTCTTTGACAACGTGTTAAAAGTGCTTTACAAATCAAGTTTAATTGAATTAATCATAGTTCTTGTTTGAAAATTTTTAGGTTTATCAAATATCTGAAGAATCAGTATTTGCATAAAATACTTTCAAAAAACATGTTTTTGTATGAGTATTACATGTAGTTACATGAAATATCCAGGACTCACCGTTTCTCAAAATAAAAGTGCTGATTAGCAGTGTCACAAAACCATAATTCTGACTTCAATACCAGTACCAAGTACAGTACCACAATAACCACCTGGCCCATTATCTTGTGTAATTATAGTCTATAAGCATAATAAAATGTCAACGTACTGTCAGTCTATTTAAATAAATTGTACTGATTGCTGAATTGTTTGGTAGTACTAATGGTGATCTAGGATCTAGTATATTCATTTACCTTCAGTAACCACCCTGCAGTCAGGTTGTGCCTATCCCAGGAACCCTGGCTGCAGGAGAACAAGTCCATCACTGGACACACACACACACACACACACAAAGAAATTTAGAGTGGCCAACTGACTTGCCAGCATGAGTTGGGAAGAAAAGAGAGTAGCCAGAGGAACCCCAGATAGACCAAGACAACCTCCTGTGCCAGCATGCCACCCGATCCAGATCGAGTACACATCCTTACTGTTATTTGGCTAATATGGTGCTAAATTAGCACTTCATAACCTCTTGGTTTTATGTTCAGAATGGCACTTCCATTAGTATCACAAATCATAACTGTACAATAAATCTGTTTTAAGCATGGTCAGTGAAGCATGGTAATTTGTGATGTGACCAGTTATGCATGGTCACATCACAAATGCAATGAAGTGCTAACAGGATGACAAGATGATGCTGGGACATCTCGGGAAAGAGCGCTGAACTGAACTAAGCCTAGCCGAGCCAGCTGTAGCTCTTTAAACCTGCAGACAGATGGGCTGCTGACATACTGATCACGAAAGCAATCAGGCAGAGAGAAACTGTGGGAGAGTATAAACAGCCAGCCGCATCATTTTCAGTCTTACTCAGCTGCTGTTACCATTCATTATATTTTATATTGAACTTGTTGCACTGATATAAAACTGAAAGCCTTCAGAGTTTGTCCAAATGAGCTAATGTCTGAGCTAGTCAGCAACGCCTACTCTGCTTATTTCATATACTGCAAACAAGGAAATCAGCAATGGAAAGTTACACCCATATCAGTATACTGTAGCTTTCGTCAAATGCACAGTCAACATTGGGATTTACTTTATATACAGCTACAGTCAGAGGACATTTTACATTGTACTATAGCCAAATTCCCTTGTCTCTCTCATAGTTTAATAGAGAAATATCTTCCATGTTTGATTTTTTAGATTGTAATATGGACCTTGGTTTTTCAGGTGCATATTACTTTTTTTATGGGAGCTGTGTTGACATATAGAGGGTGAATGTACTATAATAAGAACAATACAAGAACAGGACAAATGCTACTGAAATAACCAATTAATTAAAAAAAAGGGAGAGGCCCAAAAAATTCTTATCCTCTTAACATTCTTATCCTTTAAAAGTAGATTATACCATCATGTTCAAACATGACCCATAATCTCACTGGAGTTTACACAAAAAATAACTCTCAGGCTATTTAGTGTTCTTCACAGAGCAGGCTATTTGGACTTCTGAATCATTGTTTGCAGTGTGGAAAGTTTTATTCAGTAAGCTGCATAGAGTGCGGCAAAGCATAAAGGCAGGAAGAGGTGACCTTGAGATCACAGCGGTGGCTCTCTTATACAGAGTGCGAGTAAAGCACCGCTACATGGTGAGAGGGGTCTTTTTGTTGTTTGTTAGTTTCCATCCCCCTTGCCCCAGTCTGCAGAACAATGTTGATCTTGCCAGTTTTCCTGTCTCCTTTTGAAAAGAGGGGCAATGTTAAAAACACACTGTGTAGACAGGATCTGTCGGCATAGCAGCCTGCAATGTATGATGACCATCCATGAAAGCATTATACTTGTTGGGATTGTAAAACATGGCCGCATGTTAAAACAAATACAATTATCACTGCTTTTAAATAAAGTCAAAAAAGTCTCATATTCTATGTTTCAGTGATTTGAGTGTAAAACAGGTGTGTTTTGAAGCCTCTAGAAGTATTGTTATAAGGCAGGATATTTGACAGGAGGTATGTGTAACGAAGACAGAGAAAGAGAGATATTCCCAATGGAAAGACAAAGCCCAGAGCCAGGGCCACAGCTGGTAATATTGTAAGAGGGGTCACTAACAGTAAACAGAGGCTTCTTAAGGGAAGGTCTGGGAAGACCATTACTCCGATGACACTGTGTGTTGGGGGGGATGGACAGAGAAAGAGAGAGAGCGAGAGAGAGAGAGAGAGAGAGAGAGAGAGAGACAGAGAGAGAGTGATTTTGTATGTGAAATCACCATGTCCACTGTGCATCCCCCTTATTTGAACCAAAACAAAATGTTTTTCCCACACTGCACCCCTCTGCTGCCCCCAAAACCCCACTAGCAATTTCTCATTCGTTCAAAGAGAAAGATAACCATCTCAGAGAGATTACAAAATGCACACACACACTTCTAGCCATCCTTATAACAGCTCTGTGATATAAATCAGTCCATTCCACCCAGTAAATAATGCGACAAAAATTAGAGCAATAAGGGCAGAGATCAAAGGTTCTTACAATTTTGAAAGCAATACATTGCATTTAAATGCTAAATCTGAAGGTGCAAATAAAGTTCAGTGAAAAAGTGAGTTGTGTTAAATACAGTAATCACCATCCATGATCCCAATTTAGTTCTATTAGGATTCAATTTACACAAGTGAAGTCGGAGGACTACTCTGATTCTGAAATTGATCAAATCATGTGCTTCAGGTCTCTCACAATGTAAGCATTAAATTCAATCTTCCATTTGTTGGGTATGAATACAATATCAAACATTAACATTGTTTCTCCAGAGAGAGCTCTGTTCATGTTCATGCTCATTTTAATGGGAGGTTTCAATGAATTTACTTGTCATGTAGGTCAAAGGTCAAAAAAAAAGGTCTCTGATGGACGGCCACCCTGTCATTCACCCGTGGCTTCTCCTGGGCCCAATACATCCTGAACACGAAGTTCCCAGCACATACACAGACACAACAAGCCAAGGCCAGATTGAATCAATCTCTCTCTCTCTCTCTCTCTCTCTCAAACACACACACAAAAATAAATAAATCTCTCTGGATACTGGTTAGAGTATCTGCCAAGACTTTAGATAAAGAAGCAGCAATGAACTTACTTCAATCAGAAATTTACTTGAATATCATTTACTGTTTACAACATAAGTCAGCTACAATTAGGAGTTGTGAGCGCTGCGCTAAAGGCCCCCAAAAAACACATACCTTAATACGACTGTGTGTCAGTCACTAAGGGGTGTGAACATGTTGAAATAAAAGTATGTTAGTAAAGAGCCAACATTTACATAGATGCAGAAAAACGCCATTGCGTCTGGAGTCATAATTATGGCCATTACACAGCATCCTTTCTTCAAAGACAAAGGTGCATTGTCTGTGCAGAAATACTTGCCAAAGAAGCAGCAGTTAGTAGCAGATCACATGCTTAGTGGCTTCAAATAAAAACAAAGAGCAGACAAAAATTCCACACTTAACTAGGGCTTAGACTTTTATCCTAAAATGCTAAATAAATGTACAAGAATCAAACAAGAATATTTATATTTTTGGTCCTAAGTGGGAGACTATATATATAGTTATAGACTTGTATAAATAAGCAGTAATTTTCTTTATCATTTCAGAAAAGATCCCATTTGTGCCACTATATTCATGATTTACTTCATAAAAACTGACATTATATACTGAATTCTAATTTAGTACAGTAGTTGCTTGCTTGCATGGATTACAGGAACAACTGTAAATCAAGCTTTTCTAAATTGTCAGCTATATGTTCATCATACTGAATCATTAATATGAATTATTTAGGGTGGCACATTGTCGCCTTACAGCTACAAGGTCTGTGTCTGTGTGGAGTTTCCCTTGTTCTCCTTGTATCCATGTGGGTTTCATCCATGTTCTCGGTTTTCTCCCACTACCCAAAACATACAGGTAGGTAAAATGTCTACTCTAAAATTGCCCCTAGGTGTCAGTGAGTGCGTGAATGTGTGCTGCAGGTTTGGGGTGTTGCCCAGTGGTTCATAATTGAAGTTTTTCAACTCGCTGGCATATATATATATATATATATATACACACACACACACATATATACATAC
>JANDJT010000199.1:8175518-8188170 GCA_024331685.1 Stegophilus panzeri | reverse complement strand
ATATATAAAATATACACACAGAGAGACCCAATTCTGACAATCTCAATGCTTTCACGATTCTACACACCCATTAAAACACACGTGTTTTAACGTGCAGGCATGAAATTATGCATCCACAAAGCATACTTAAATATGAATAGTATACAAAACTACAGTTTTCTTCTACATTACAATGCAAATACAGTCGCAAATTTTATTTACATTCTAGACAGTAGTGTGTCAGTATAACAAGAGAGATATCACAAAACATTTATCACAAAACTTGTTTACGATACATGATATACACTCACCATATCTAAGTATTCACTATAACATTTTTTCTTTTCAGTTTCTTTTCAGGCTCTTGTACTGTAGCCATACCAAACATGCTTTGTTGATGCATCATTTCATGCCTGCATGTTTGTGTGTTTTAATGGGTGTGTATAATTGTGAAAGCATTGAGATTTCATCAGAATTGGGTCCCCATGTGTCGAGAGGAGGTGTGTGGCCAGGCATGTGTGTGTGTTTTCTTGCTCCAAGGCTGGTTGTACAGATACACAACAGAAATAAATCATGGGCTCTAGTAGTGTTGCCAAAAAACTCACGTCACACATGTGGAATTCACACACATGCTGAAATCACACATGGCATCTTCAAGAATGTAGTTATTAACCGTGTCTTCTTTCTCTGAACCCCTATAATTTCCATCCAGACCATGTGCAATGTTCTTTAGAGAGCAAGAACACCTTATTATCTCCCCCAAAACATTTACTTTAATTAGCTTCCCAAATCCCTGTTACACATCTTTTTCCTTGTTCGGGCAAAATAATTTGCCATAGAACCTTGTAGTTCTGCTCAGACTGGCCAACATCTTAAAACAGAATGAGTCTCAACACCTTGAGCAGGACCGAAGGATACGTATGCACTTACACTCTCTTTTAGGGTCCATTAGGGTCCATGGAAATGTTTTCCTTCAGACCTCAGCAAAATAGTACCAGACCTAGTAGTGTTAAATGGGGCTATTGAGAGAGAGGGACGGGAGGGGAAAAGTGTATGTGCATGTCTGTGCGGTATGTGGAGGAGTCATGACACATGGTATGTACTGTAGATGTATGGCACGTGCAGACAGAGTGAGCATTATGCAGCACTCTGGGGGAGTCTTATTTATGTGCACCCCTGTAACTCTTG
Organism: Stegophilus panzeri; assembly: GCA_024331685.1. NCBI lineage: Eukaryota > Metazoa > Chordata > Actinopteri > Siluriformes > Trichomycteridae > Stegophilus > Stegophilus panzeri. The sequence continues at coordinate 8,187,003 of JANDJT010000199.1, read as the reverse complement.
TTAGTTATATTAAATATATATTTCATGATCTGGAAATAAATTTTCCACATAGTCACAATTGTTTTAGTATACACTAAAGACCTGCAGACACTTAAGGCAAACAAACACTTATCAGAAATTCTTACTTAAATGTTTATCTTACCTGTGGATGGAAATGTGGTGGCAATCTGATTTCAGTTCAGCATGCCATAACAGCATTATAAAACAATTTCAGATTTCTACCTCTTACAAAAAAAGGGGTTCTGCTGTGGTTTTTGAATGGTTAAGGGTTCTATGTTTCTAATAGTGTTCTACTCTACAACCTAACCCTGTATTGTAGGGTTCTACATACAGAAAAGCCAGTGGGAAACTGGCTAAAGAACAATTATGGATACTAAATTATAAAACTTTATCATTTCTATTTCTCATCACAAACATTAGAGGTTATTTTACTGTTTTTAGTGTTCGTTTTTTTATCAGAAATTAGTCATGTTGATTTAAAAAAATAATAATAATTTTAAGCAGAAGTGTAAGCACATTAGTGCAAAATTCATCAAAAGCGAATTACAGAGATGCCATCATCGCTAACAAGAAAATCCTTGCAGGCAGAGAGAAAAAAACAGAATTTTACCACAAAATGCCTACGTTAGTGGACGAGATGCCTATATATTTTTTTCTGGGCACTAAGCAACTGAAGACAATGGCAAGGCAAAAGTCCAGACTTAGGAGACCACATTCCCACCCACTTACAGAAAGATGGAGTAAAGCTGGGTTTGATTTTTAACACGATTTTGCTGTCATGGAATAAAATTGTGCATGGTAAAATAATTCTTGGGCATGAGTTGATATCAGTGGTCTCAGAATGCATAATGTGGTGTCCGATTTAGTGGTATTGCAACCAAAGACACTCGGCAGTTCTGGCAGTGTCATCAAATTTTTTTATTAAAATCTCAGAATGTGGCCATTGCTACAACACACGTTTAAAGCTACCAATAGGATGACAGTATAGAAGCATGGATGCGAAGCTTATTGGACAGCTAAAACTGCAGTACTGGTAATGGCCCAAATCATGCTGACTGATGAAGTAAGCAGGATGTAGTAATTGTCTTTAATCATCATCTTGAATCTCTGCACTGAGCAAATTTATCTACATAGTCTGACCGCTGGTTTATCTGAAAAAGCAAAAGAGAGTAGGTTTTCATCTGTCTCCACTATCACTGTTAAAAATCCTTAATACTAGGGCATAAACCATGAATGTTGGCACTTCTGGAATTATAATGCATATAGGAATTGATTATTTACCCATCCCTACTCTTACCTCATATTTGCCATTTCACATTCACAGTAATTATGATAGCTAGTATTATTGAATTAGAGCATGTGTGTGTGAACAACTGGGGGAAAAGTGCTAAAAATGAAAAGAATGAAAACATTGGCCAGAATTCACAGTAACCCAATGCCCAGTGCAGTGGTTCACAAATAACTGTGTCCATAGTGATCTTTTGGTACCGAGTAAAAGAATAAATGACATCATAGGTGAACAATAACCCACACTTTTGGCTTTCTTGTCGGCAAATTCCAGGACCAGCTGTCGAGAGAGCGAGCCTGCCAGCTCCAGCAGTACAAAATACATTTCATTACCCAGATTCTTCTCCAACACCTGAAGTTTCACACATTGGACTTATATAAGTGATGGCATGGTAGTTAATCTATCTTGATTTTAGAAAACCCAGTCATCAAAAGCCATTACCCAGGAAGCAGCACTGACAGGAGTGTGTGTAGGGTAGTGAAGCACAGATACAGATGAGGGACTAAGAGCTGTTTGGATTTCCACACATTTTCTCCACATAGTTTCACCACAGTCAGCATTGGGTAGCAGTTCCAGAGGCACCAAAGCTTGCACCCATATTACACAATCATCTCCTTGCAAGTAGGGCTTATGTTGTATTACAAAATCCCTTTCTCCCACTAGAAGTCCCCTGACAATGAACATCAGATATTTCTAGAAGTAAATCTAAGCTCTTATGAAAACATTTGAATTCTCCATATCACTGGAATTACAGTGGACTGACAAAGATAGAGATGCACGCATAGAGAAGGACAGACAAAGCATAAGAGGATAGGTTGCACTAAAAGTATGACCCATGTCTCATCAGATATAATCAACAATTCATATGCCAAATAGCAGAACTAAAATAGCATTTCTAGTATTTCTGGATAAACTTCATGAAGACAGTGACAGCCGTTTGAAAGCCACTCCCAGAGAAAACGCTTCCAGCTACTAGAGTGTTGACAGCTTACTTCGTTCTCAGCAAGCTGAACCTGAGCACTAATTTCAAACTTATTGTCTTGTATTTAAGACCATAGACACTGAACTACTCAGCCAATTTCAGCTCCATGCTTCTGAACTTATACCTTCTTTATACAGCTAACGCTTTAGCTTACTGGCGCTGTTAGAACGGTAGAAGAATGTCTATTGCAGGTTGGAAATGGATGGTTTTGGAAAATTAAGTGTTGAGACAAAGACAGATATCTCACAGACATGCTCTATACAAACAGTAAATACTGAAACATCCATCTAGAAATTCTATTAAAATTTCCATTGTAGAAAGCTGCAGTTTGCACTGCAGAAGTGCACTGAATGAAAAAAAAAAAACATAGTGCAATTATAATGCTACACATTGTTACTGCAAATAAAATATGCTTTGCAATATATATATTTTTAAAAAGCTAGTGAACCTTTGCTGCATCATGCTTACTGATGGACCTGTATTAACCCCATAAATCCCAGCTTATTATTTCATTTTTTAGTATATTATTCAATAACTACTATGAAGTATTCAGTATCTGCAGTGAGACTAATAGCGAAGGGATTTAGTAATGAGAGTGAGAAATGCACGTTTAGATCCACTGAAGGGTCCTGGGAATTTAAGGATTAATTTTATAATCCCATCATCAAAACACCCACAATTCAGTTTGAAAAATCTGTATTGCAAAGGCTGATAATGTGATGACAATTATCACATCTGTCTTATGTGATTCACCTGAATAATCAAGCAGGGGTGAAAAATCCAACCATTTTTAAACAAACGATTCCTGATTAGATAAGACGTGCCTTTAAAGCTAAATTAAAGCTTAATTTCCTGGACAGACACAAATTAGAAGAACTATCTAACTTTATGTAATACCATGATTCCTGCCTCTCTTCCTTATGGTCTGTTTCCCACGATCCCTCTTTGCGCTGCTTTGGGGCAGGAAACAGGGAAAAGTCAAAGGTTGTGTAAAAGCCAGCAAGAACTGGGATGTTAATTAAAGCTAGAAAGTCACAAGCAGCATCACAGCCAGATAATGTTGTACAATAAACATGAACACCACTTTACATAGTCAACTTTGAACACTCTTCACCCCACTGACAAGTGTTGTGTGTGTGTGTATGTGTGTGTATGCTTATATGAAACAAAAAGAGACAGAAATGGTGGGTAGCGGAGTAGCAGACAAGGGAAGCAAATTTATATAATGGTTTATAATGCTTATATAATGGTTTAATTGAATCTTTGCTGTAGTAATTTTATGATGCCTTTTTCCTTTAGTCCGTAATCTATAAAAATAAATGTCTATTCTTCAATATATGAATTATGTCATTGCTGTGTCAAACAGACTGCACTTCACACTGAATGTCTGTTGCCAGGTTGGAAATGGATGGTTTTGGAAAATTAAGTGTTGAAACAAAGACAGATATATCATAGACATGCTCTATACATACAGTAAATACTGAAACATCCATCTAGAAATTCTATTAAAATTTCCATTGTAGAACGCTGGCATTATGCACTGAATGAAAAAAATAAAACATAGTGCAATTATAATGCTACACGTTGTTACTGCAAATAAAATATGCTTTGCAATATATATTTTTTTAAAAAGCTAGTGAACCTTTGCTGCATCATGCCTACTAATGGACCTATTAACCCCATAAATCCCAGCTTATTATTTCGTTTTTCAGCATAGTATTCAGTATCTACAGTGAAACTAATAGTGAAGGGATTTAGTAACGAGAGTGAGAAATGCACATTTAGATCATTGAAGGGTCCTGGGAATTTAGGGATTAATTTTATAATCTAATCAACAAAACACCCACAATTCACTCTGAAAAATCTGTATCACAAAGGTTGAAATGCGATGACAATGAACAATAGTAGACACTGCAGAACTACTGTACGCAATAGGAAACTGGTCCATAGGCCACAGGGTAATTTTATTTATGTTCCACATTACCAGGATGAAAGTCTGCAGACCATGGGTGGCCATTAAGACAGTAACTAGCAAGTTTAGCTAGTTAATACAGAAGCACACTATCACTATTCCCTGTTCCCACTGACCACAACAAACAACAGGTGAGCAAACACTTGACAGACTCAACATTAACAATACACCACCCATCCATTTTCTGTGTATCCTACACAGGGTAGAGTCTGGAGCCTATACCAGGGAACTCAGGGCACCAGGTGGAAGACATTCTGGACAGAAGGCCAGCCCATCGCAGGGCACAATCATACACCTATTCACACACTGCAGACAATTTGGAAATGCCAATCAGCCTACAGCACAGGGAGAACACGCAAACCCCAAGCACACAGGGCAGAAGAGGGATTCCCTAGAGTTAACAATAAGGAAACCCTGTTAACAATATTCAATATATTTGTATCACTAGCATACTTCATTAGCCTACTATTATGTTAGATATAACTTTTTTTTGTAGCTTGCTAGATGACAAACTACTGTTGCTTAGGTGTGTGCCTACTCCGGCCATATTCACATAGAGGTAGCCACATTATGTTGTTTGGTATGGAGGTGGATTAGTATTTTGCCCCTATGCTTCATTTCCACTCCAATAAAGTCACTGGGTCTAACCTAAACAGTATGGCTACGCCCTGCTGTAGACAGCTGATTACCTGGCTCAGGTTTGCTAAGAACTGGAACAAAATATCCTGTCTGGGAGTCTCTGAGGACCGGATTGAGAAGCTGTGCATTAGACTACAATGTACGGACAGACTGGTAATGAGTGTAAGAGTGTAGCTCCATTTAGTCCAGAAGTCTGTTGCTTACCGTTTGTGCGTTGGCCGGCTGAGTTGGGCGTCCTGACAAACATCTCCATCCATTCCTCTGCTCGGCTGCAAGCCTCTCAAACCAACCACCGGACTGCAAAACAGAAATAAGTCCGAAACAAGAAAAGCACGCTCTTCCACACACACGCACACGCACGCACGCACACACTTCCTGACTGCGCACCTTCCGAGCTCAGTGAAGGAACCTGGCAGGAATAGTGAGCTAAGTGTGCCGTCTGCGCCTATAACAAAGCTCCAGTGTTACTGATGGGGAAAATATTCTAATGAGCATAGCCATGCTCTGTAATCAGCAAACAAAATGTGTCACAAGTTATGAAACTTACCCAGCTCCTCCTTGATCCTCAACTTGATCCTTCTCAACTCTCATCAGTCGCTTCTCCGTTAAAACGTCACTTTTATTAGTAACCCTAATGCACGTACACTATTCTGCCCCACTGCTTTCCACATCGTTTCCCATCCAGGCAACTTGCTTGTGTCTCGCTTCCCTTTGAAACTCACAATCCTGCAACTCCTACCATTTTGTTCTTTCTCTAGCAGTCCTGCTGCACTCAACAGTCGCTCCTCTGTTTTAGATCCCCGCCTGCACACACTTGCTCTTTAGCTCTTCAGTGGAAGACAGCAGAGTACATATTCCAGTCATGACACGACGGGCCGAGTCTGCGCCAATAAGCGCCCCCCTGCGATCCCCTTTCACACAGTGCGCAGCTTTCTCAACGCATCCACGCTGTACACTGCGCTGGAGCAGGGGTGGTATTTTCCGCCTCAGAAAAAATGACAGGGAATAATGTGCTGCGATTAAAGCCCACATACAACTGGGACAACATGCAGGACACAAAGAAAAACCAGTTAGATAGACAGACAGACAGACAGAAAGGCAGACAAACAGATAGATGTTGGTGTTAATACAGCCCAGTAATGTCACTGCTTATCCCTGCTGAAAAAAAAAACAACAATAGAAATCCTCATGAAATCTGTAATAGTTTTAATGAATATAATGGGAATTGTATTGGTTTTAATTTGAAACTGTTCAGGGGCGCAGCTACGTGGTGGCCATGGGTGGCAAGTGCCACCCCTGATTGAAGCTTGGCCACCCCTCTGGCCACCCCTCCTGTTAGGTGACAACACCGATTGTTGACATTTTTTCGCCGCTCAAAGTCCTATGACGTTGACAGTCTGTGCTATTAGTTTAACCAGCAGCAAACTGCCCACACGGCACAAACCTCTGTGTGTAGGAGGCTAGGAGCAGTAAAATTTAATTTCGGTAGTTAGTCCAGCAATGTCCAGCTCAAGTGAGCAACACAAGGCGATACGGTGATCAAGTGAGTAAAAACCAGATTTTTTTCTTTAGCCCGAAAGATTCCACTTGGAGAGATTTGTCATTACGTGACTGAACATCAGTAAAAGAAGACGGCAGTGTTGCAATTTTGTATCTTCAGTGAATGAAGTGTTGTATTTTATCTTCAGTGAATGGAGGCGAGACTAATCAGACAGGGTTTTCAGGAAAATACATGGAAATACTCATGTCCTATTGGCTGAAATGTTTGTCTCAATTCTGACAAACACTAGCTCACACAGTCAGTGTGAGGAAAAATAGATATATGCCGATTTTTAAAAAATGGGGTGGAAACTGAAACACCAACATCCTCTCATGCTGAGCAGGAAAACAAGTTATGTGAACATGATATGAACAGAGCATAAGGACAGATAATGTACTTTGCATGGCACTGTAGCAGCTAAACCCACACAATCATAGCTTAGTTGTGCCTCCCCTTGGCTAGCGACACCAAACTAGCCTAGTCTCATGTTAGATATCCAAAAAATTATATTTTATCAGTCTGGTACCCGAGTTAAGTTTTATGATAAATCCAGCTTTTTGTCCAATTTTCATATTTTTTTAGCAATTAGCCCTCACATGCAATAAAAATGCATGGAAACATTCTATCTAAAAGTACATTTTTAAATGTTTTTTGATGGAGAAGAATCTGGGCTCAGCCCTGGACGATTACTGTAACAGTCCAGATAATGCCCCTATTCATTCAAAACTGTTATTTACCTAGATTTCACTACGTTTTTGTGAAAGCTTGTTAAAGTTGAGGTGCTGCAATGTTTCATCATGAGAAATAAATGTTAGCTTACCATTAATGGCATAATTAGCTAATATTAGCTAAAGTTACTGCAACCATGAGCTAGCTCTAAAATAATAATAATAATAATGTTACCACGTACACTTTACCACATATGCTTACATTATGAATCTGTCACTGTTTTTGTAAATAGCTATTCATTTTTAATAATAATAAAATGTTTATTGATAGGTGTGTTTGTGTGTGCTTCTTAAGCAGGGGAAATGAATACTACGGAGAGGGAAGAAGCAGGGGAAATGACTACTGCTAACAGAGACAAGGAGAAAGCAGAGATACAGTCAGAGAGGGAGCATGTGGAGAGCCCTATACAGATAACTCAGATCAGAATCAGAGACAAGCAGAAACACTCATAGTCAGTCACTGCCCACCAGGTATATGCTACATAAGTCTGCAGAGACAACTTGTGTAGCCTAGTGACTGACTACATGAGTGTTTTTGCTTATCTCTGAAAGAATTGTGTTCATTTTGTTTAATGAGAGTCCCATAAGATTTTCTTGTTTGCTGACTTTATTAAGCTTTTTGTCATTTTATTCTGAAATTAATCATATTAAAAAAGTTCCTTCTTTTTTGTGGTGTTGGAAATGGAAATTTTAAATTTATTTGTGTAAATTTTTGATTTATAAATTCTGTGGAATTTGCAGAATTTCTGTCTGTAGAATTTGTTCTGAGAACATTTTTTTTTTTTTTTTTTTTTTTTTACCTGGCCACCCCTGAAAAAAGGTTCTGGGTACGCCCCTGACTATAATGGTCACTGTGGATCTCTACTGGTAATTTGTTGCATTCTATTGGTGGCATGTTATGTCTAGTGGATACCATTAAGGACCAATAATGGAAATGGTTTTAATGGTTAGCTGATGGTCTGTAATTGTATTTGTAGTGGAAACCATTCCACTACATTTCTGTGACGGTTTGTATTGTTGTTTGTTTGTTTCAACAGCGATGTGCACTATTCTCTGAATAAAGTAATTGCTCCTGTGTCATTTTGTCTCTGCTTCTGGTTATCTTCCTTGAATAAAGTCACTGCTTATGTACAGTTCCTCTGAAGAAACTCACTGCTTTTGCACATCTCTGAATGTTACAGGTTACGTGCACCATCTTCGAATAAAGATAAAGGTGTATGTAAATCTTGCTAAAAGTTGTGCATGGTGTGATATAAGGGAAAAAATGCAAAATACAAGAAGCCTCGCTAACCTGACTGTACTACTGGTTGCCCATATGCAAATACGGCAAAAGTTTCGTTAGAGCTACATGGGTTGCTCGTCCCAATTGTCCCAAAAAAAGCTCTGGTGAATTTCTGTCCCAACAGTGTCATCTTGTGGCCCAAATGCTGTAGCACGGCTGTGTAGTCCGGAGAAGAGTTACTCAGCCTCAGTCTGTGGAGCCTAGCTGTCATCTACATTTTCAGGTTTTTCCTGCTTCAGCACAGCTGGCCCATTTTATAGACAATAGTGATAGAGATACCCGGACAAAAATACAGCTGTGTCAAGAGACGGCCAGTAACCTGGAAACAAGCATAGAAGCCATTGTATAACCGTTCTCAAAAGAGCACATTTTCCCCTAAACAGCTAAAAATATTTCCTCTAAGATTTTTGATATTTTTGTTGTAAATACTTAATGTTAGAACTGATACCCTGCCACTACTAAGTATGGTCAGTAGGGGCAGTAAGGTAGCACCTGTAATAGCCTACACAGCAAATCATGGAAGTAATAGATAAAGAAAAAAGCCACTGACAGTAAAGAAACCTTGTAAAAACATTATATTGTTGACTGAATGGCTTAAACGTTTAAAATGAAGGTTTGTTTTTAAGAGTTACAAGGGCTAAATATCTATCCATCCATCCAACCTGTGAGAGAACATGAACATTTAGCTAGGAGACTGGGGTGCTCTAATTAAGCCTACCCTTAGATTAAGCCTATTCAAAGACTTAATTATGGTGTATAATGTAGCACTGCTCATTGCCTTGAAACTGTCCCTGAATGTTTTGTAATCTGAGTATGATGACAGAGGTCTGATATTAAATAAGACCTCACTGTTCTATGCAGTCTTGTTTATAACTGCCCCTTTAAACGTCTTTTGATAAACACACTTATTAATGACTTAACAGAATTCTGGTTCCTTACATGGAATACAGTTTAATACGAAAATACTCCAGGGTCATGTTAAGAGTGTAATCAAGAGGTGCATTAGAGCTATTATAAATGAAATGTAAATTGACTAGTGCCACTCACATACTGTGTTATAAGGTTACCATGATGCTGTACAGCAAACTCAATTTCAAGATAAACCTCATAGGGTAAACCTAAACCTAAATCTAGAAGGAACCTTATTTAGCCTAAAATTCTGCTTATTATGAAAATTAGAGACATAAAGTTTTAGTGTGTGAATTGGCTATGATAAAAACAAAAAGCATTGCCTTTAGGTTTGACTGAGTGTATGAATTTGTATGTGCATGAGCCACTGCAGTAGACTGGCAGTCCGGTGCTGCCTTGCATCCAGTGTTCCCAGGACGGGCTCCAGTAACCCTGACCAGGATAATACAGTTAGTGAAGAGGAATGAATGAATGAAGTTGATATAGTATCACAGGATACAAAGGATAGCAATACTGCACAAACACTCTATAAACAGTTAAGAACAAAGTACTGTATGTTTTTTATCAAAAAATGCAAATGATATGCTGGTGGGATTAGGATTTTGAGATGATCAGAGATAGTAGGGTCGGTGACCACTGTGTTACAGGATGGCATGGTGGAGCAGCATGTAGCGTCAGGGTCCCTCAGTTTGATCCTGAGCTTGTGTGTGTGTGTGTGTGTGTGTGTGTATGTGTATGTATGTGCATGTGCGTGCGTCTATCATGTGATGGACTGGTGTCCTGTGTTACAGCCTCATGACTAGTGCTCCTGTGATACGTTCCACGGCAACCTTTCCAGAATAAACCCACTACTGAAGATGAATGAATGACTTTGCATAAAATATACATTTTTTCCAATTAACTGTTGAAACAAACCATTAATAAAACTATTAAACAACAATGGCATATTATTAGTGTATATGGCTTTTTAGCTGAATAATATTAGAGCATTTTTACCCCATATACTGTGAAACCAGTGATATATTCGGACTAAATAACACTCTAATGTAGTCTAAAGATTAGTAACTCATTAATTTGTGCTGGAGCTGAAAAAAAGAGTATAAACCACTTGGTGCAGTGGAATGAGGAAATAAGAAACATGCTAGATCTACTCTTTCCCATCAGTGTGTATATAAGCTGGTCCTGGGTTTCGCCTGTCATACACCTGATAAGGAGTACTTGATTAATGCTTTTGTGGTAGATTAATACACATGTGAGGTGGATTTCCCAGTGTGTATGCAATACTTAATCAACTCTAAACACATTTCTTCCCACACTGTTCTGTCAATCACTGTCCTCTTGATAGTATTATGGTACCGAGATTTTGGAGCTGGCCCCATTATCTCATTTTGTTTAACCAGTCAATCCTAATGAGTTAGTCCTTCATTTAGACAACTACTCCCAACTACTAGATTAAACAGGATCACATGTTACATGCTAAAATTTTTAGACATTCATGCACACATCAAGGCATGAGGAATACAGCTGCAAACCTACTTAAACATGTACACACAGGAACTCTAGGAACTGAAAGGACTAAATATATTTTTTTAAATCTGTTTTCTGTGAACTAACCATACCCAAGCCTCTTTCCTTGTTTACCACTTTGAAGGAAATGATGTTAAAGCCATCCCACAACTTAACTTGATCAGAGGGCTGATTAGCTAAGCTACCTTTTGCCAACAGGAAAAGCTGAAGTGTGTGCAGTGCCGAGGTTGTCTGTGAATGTCCAGCACAGGATTATATTATAGAAATGTGATACTAACTAAATATTAAATATATACTGTTTTTAGCAGGATACCAGCTATTCTGAAAGAGCATCTTCATCTGGTCATCAAAGAAAAGCTTATGTTTCATACAAATTTCATACAAACATGTGATAATTAAATACGTTAATAACACTTTGCTGTTTAATTCTCAAACCTGATTGGTCAGAAGGTGATTAATTTTCTACAACAGCGTAGATCTGACAGTAGTTCTAGCTGTAATATAAATAACATGTTTATATTAATGTGTTTTGGTTTTTGTTATTTTTTTATTTTTTATTTATTTATTTGTTTATTTATTTATTTATTTATTTATTTTTAATTTTTTTTTTTTTTTTTT
>JANDJT010000199.1:8108134-8128328 GCA_024331685.1 Stegophilus panzeri | reverse complement strand
AATCCAATATATTGCTCTGCTAGGAATCAAAAAGTTTGACCACATGTTTTATTGATACTGCACTAAATGCTTGATTATAAAATGCTACTACTGACCTATAAAGCAGCGAATGGTTTCACTGCACAGTATCTGAATATTTTGTTTATCATCATCTACCAAGTTTATTTTTGTGTTAAATTTTTCATTTAACAAGATTTTTTTCTTCTGCAGCAAACGTATCATTCATGTGACAACCATAGAATTTGAACTTGAATTGATATTTGATTATTTGCACTTCTCTGTTAATATTTATGTGATTTATGTTCTGAAAAATCTTCAAAATTTAATTCTTTTTTATTAAATTATTATTTTTTCATTGCTATTTGCATGACATGAGGCACTGTCACTAGTCCGGTTTGGACTACTGACTTCTTATGTAGATCTACGGACCACTAGAAGGCATTGGCAGCCCATCAGTAGCATGGCTCAGTGTTTTAGAAACCCCAGTATACACAATGATGGCAGAGTGAATGTGCTCCCAGTTGGACTGATTTTGAATGTATTTTATAAGTTAAAAATACTTGGGTGGAGAAAAACAAATGGGCTTGTTTGTGAACAAACTTAATATGATTCACAGCCAACAAAAAATATTTTTGGGCAATACCAACTGCTGTGTTTCAGTAAAAAAAATTAAAAAAATAAAATTTGATTAAAATTTCAGTCAAAAATGTCAATATTAACACTGCCATTGACAGTAATAATAATAATAATAATAATAATAATAATAATAATAATAATAATAATTACAGTCTAATTTACCTAAAAGCAAGGTTTAAACAGTGGTAGGAAACAGTGCTGGAAATCCACAAAAACATGGGAACATGCCCACACAGATAGTAACTAGAAATCAGACATTAAGTAAAACTCGTAGGATTGAACCAGAAACCCTGGAACTGTGAGATGGTAACACTACCCACAGCACCACTTGTATAACCCAGTGCTTCTTCACAGTCAAGGTTATGTCACATCACTCTGAAACTTACAACAAATTAAATTAGTATGTGATCAGTCTTATCACCATGTAAACTTTTTTTGTTAACTTTAAATATAATGTTAATATTTGTATGGACAGGATTGTAAACATGTCAAAAAGTTGCTAAATCTTGCTTGCAGTGAGAGTAGGCTTTTTCCATGTGCAGTGCAATTATGGGTACTTAAACATACACAATGCCCAGTAAATGAGGCATAGGATGGCACAAAAAAACTCCAATTTGCTTTAAATCCAAAGTCTGAGTGGAAACCAAATGTGGGGCCGGTGTATTCAAATAAAAGGCAGGAATACAGGCAGGATGGGATGCCAGCAGGAGTGAAAAGGTCCTGAGAGATTATCCATATCCATTTTTTGTACCACTTATCCTACACAGGGTTGTGGGGAGCCTGGAGCCTATCTCATGGGACTCGAAGCATGACATTTTGGGCATGAGGCGGGGCACACCAGATGGGATGCCAACCCATCGGAGGGTACAATCACACAAACACCCATTCACACACTGTAGACAATATGGAAATGCCAATCAGCCTGCAATTCATGTCTTTGGACTGAGGGAGGAAACAGAGTACCTGGAGGAAACCCCGAAGCATGGGGAGAACATGCAAACTCTGCACACACAGAGTTAAGGCAGGAATCAAACTCCCAACCGTGGAGGTGCAAGGCATATGTGCTAACATTAAGCCACTGTGCCCCCCCATGAGAAGTTATGCTTAAATAAAAGTATAGAAAAAATGACAAAATCAATTAAAAGTGGAACTGTCCAGTCCAGTTTATGTTATCTACTGGAATCAATGCAAGTCTGTCCTGGCAAAGAAAACAGGTTAATTCAGTTAGTTAAAGATAGCTAGTTAATGATAGCAAATTAGGCAAACTTACCTCTAATGAACACAATTCTTGATAGGTTTTTCCATACTGATGTATTTGATTAAATGCTCAACTGAAATGATTAGAGGCCAAACTGAGCCCATTCATTTACTATAGAGGTTACAGTCAATGGCTGGATGAGAGAAGAAGAGAACTTAATGATTTGTAATGAGTATTTTGAAGGTCGAAATAAAAATATAAGGAGTAAAATGTTTTGTTTTGTTTTTCTTAGAAATGTAATTAAGTAAGTGTACAATTGTTTCAACAATGCTCAAGTAAAAACAGTAACCGGTTAAAACCAGGGACCCTGGAGCTCTAAGACAACAACGCAGTGCAACCCTACACATTAAAATAGAGTACTGTATTTTGAGTATAATTTAGTAGAGTATTATTTATATTCTAATGAAATGTGCAAAATTAAAAAAATATAATTGAAATGTATTGCTAATGTTCTGATGGTTAAATACCTCTAGGCATAGATTCTGCATGATGCATAGGCCATACATGTATTTATAGCCAACTTAAACTGCTGTGTTTCATTCCAGGACAGTTTCAGTGGAATAAAAAAAGTAAAGAATAAAAAGCTGCATGGCTTCAATAAATAGCCAAAATATTTTTTGTATGAATTTTAAAAAATCTTTTTAATTATGTTCATTAAATAAATATGTACTCATGGGAGTCAGTGAAGGGGTAAAGCTCTGATTTGAAACATTTTATCATTATCAAACTGTGAAAAACTTATGATTTGTTCATTTGGTCAGTTAATAATTTATTAAGGAAATATGTTAAAAGTTTTACAGATAAAGGAACAAGTTGCAGAAATGCTAGTTTACATAGTATGTGCCAACATAGCAGTCAACAGCAAGGATATGTACACCAATGGTGGAGTAATGACTTATTAGTTATAAATATTTTAGTTTAACAGATATAACTTTACACAGTATCATTCTATTATGACTTAAAGCTCAACAGTTATAAATTCACTTTAGCCAAGCCTATAAATAAATTGTACAGAATAAATATTCTCCAATATTTCTGTGAATATGACAGATTATTCAACAAACAAATAAGCAGATAGATAGATAGATAGATAGATAGATAGATAGATAGATAGATAGATAAACAAAACAATACAAAACAATGCAAGCCAAAATATTTTTAACAGCTTAAAACAATGTCCTCAAGTTGAGATGCAGAGCTGGCATTAGCTCTGGCCATTATAAAGTTGCTTATAATATAGTATATTTAAACATTGCAAAATGATTTGTCTTGATGTGATGTGACATACAGATAGTATCTATTCATGTTTGTAATCACCACAAGACTAGTAATGTCAAGTGGAATTCATATGTCTGTGTTTGCACCTTTGGAAAATGATGATGATGATGATGATGATGATGATGATGACAGTAGTAGAAGAGGGAAGATGAAAAAGAAAAAAAAGAGCAGGATCATTAGGGAGCTGAAGGTAAAGATGATTGCTAAAGATGATTTCATGGTTGATGAGGTTAGCTCAGTGACCTACGGAAGCAGAGAAAGTTCAGTTTCTCCTTACAGTCTTTCATTTTCCAAATCCCTTCTTGTTGTGCTAAAGCTCCATAGTGCAGGTTTTTGGCAGGGCACTGGGGTTCACCCTCACTAGACCAGGCGTGGTACCTCAGGGCATGTTGAGTAGTCCAAAACCAGTGTCCACTGAGAAAGCGCAGACCAGTCCACACATGTTCTGTTTGTGCTGCCAAGCCTATATTTACAGCTTCTTTCATCCAAAGTTGATGTCAGACTGACCAAGTCGATGTAGTTAGTCCTGCAGTAGTCAAGAGCCTCTTCCCATGTCATTTTCTGCTCCACTAGAATCACGTCAAACTTCACCATGCAGTAAAAGCTGAGATTCCATGCACATGGTACAGGAATGCATACGTGTAATGCATTCCATACTAGACTACACAATCCTGTAGCATAATTTTTATGAAAAGCAGGTGGACAAAATGGTTCATTGTCCCCTCCTGACCACTTTCTCAGATTATTACTGTCTGTATATAGTCCAATCCACTTCCCAGCCAGACACTCACCATAGTAGTTTGTGTTGTTGGGACATGAAGGACGCACAGTACCTGGAAGAGACTTTAGCTCCTCCTGGGTTGTCACAGTTGACAGATCATCATTTCTTAGTCTGCAGTACTGTTGAGCTTCAGGCCAAGTCAGTAAATGGCTTACATAGATGTGTTGCCTAACAATGCAGTAAGTCAGTCCATAAAGACCCATGATGAGCAGTGCAGCAACTGTACCCTTCATCTTCATTTTGACCTGGAAAAGTTCTTGAGCTAACTTGTGATGAATTTACAAGGTGACTGCTCTATGACATGTTCGAGCGTAACTAATCAAAGAGGATCTCTAAACTATGACCAGAGTTTGATGTTTTTCATAAGCATTTACTAGACCAATGACTGGTCAGAAAGTTCAATTCACATGTTTTGTTTGAAAGGGCAGAGATGGCTGCTTTAGTGAGCATGGTATAATGATTACACTTGTAAGTAGTTCAGGCAAATGAAAGCAAATAAGCCATAGGTAACATATAGATGGCATTAAAGCATGAAATCAGTCAAATCAGCATCCAAATTAGGTAGAACATGAAATGAACAAGAAAGGAATGTTGTACACATCTTTAAACAATGAATTCCCGTAGTTATGTATCGTATTCTAGTAGTTTCTGTAATTCTGAATAGTTCAAATGCTCTCTGTTAGCTGTCATATCAATTAGCATATTTTGAATACATTTTGTGCCTATATGGAAGCTGGAGTAAAGAACAGTATGAGCTTTGTTCTCAAACTTGTAAATCCATAACAAGTTGCACAACTCAATTTGTAGTACAAATGAAAAATGTTAAGTTTAAGGTTAGGATGGGATTATTCTTCATATGCTAAGCACTTCAACATTCCCACACTCCTGCGCGCAGTTCTAAAGGTAAAGTCATCTGGTGTATTTTGTAAAGCAGACAAGCATCATGCTGCCTCAAGCCAGCTGTAGTTTGCACAGACAAATATAAACACACTCAAGCTATGACGGTATCATCGCTGGGCCGAACTATAACAGTACCTAAACTATGGAAAATAGGAGCACTTGAACTAATGTTTATTCATATATTAAAAAACATAATTGTTGTCTTTACTACATCTGCTGATGACTAGTTTCTAAGTACAGACATTTTGTTCATAACTTCTACTATATGCTTTCATTCTGACAGATCTTCAGAGATCTTATTTTTTCCCCTTCTTCTCAAGAAGCAAGCCGAAATAAACTGAAATAAAGTGAAATGTAGTCTAATGTATTTAAGCTTCCTTGTTCCTGTCAGAAAACTAGTAAAACAAATTTCTCAAAATTAAGTCTTACCAAAGGATGAAAATGCCATTGCAGCTCTTAAAGACTATACAGCAAATTCATTAAGTACCAGAATGATGATGTAACGTTTTAAACTGATTTAAAGTTCATACTGCTAAAACGGTTTTACTTTAGGATTTGAGTCCATCACTGAAAATCATTTTGATTTTACTTCATTTGTATTTAATTTCACTAACTTGAAAGTGTAGTATAAAGTTCCCTGTCCAATTAACTTTAACTGAGGTTAATATCTTAATTGTCATTCATGAAGCATGGAGATGGTGTTCTAATAGATCTCATAAGCACCTGTGTCATGTGTGTGTGTGTGTGTGTGTGTGTGTGTGTAGGAGGAGAGGAATACGTGGTAGTTTTGACATTGGTGTGACATTTGACTAGTCCCCATGAGGAAAACTGCTTTCATATACACTGAGCAGCCGTAACATTAAAACCACTGACAGGTGAAGTGAATAACACTGATTATCTTGTTAAAATGGCTCCTGTCAAGAGGTGTGATATATTTGACAGCAAGTGAACAGTCAGTTCTCGAAGTTGATGTGTTGGAAGCAGGAAAAATGGGCAAGCATAAGGATCTGCGCAACTTCAAGGAGGGCCACATTGTGATGGCTAGACGACTGGGACATCTCCAAAACAACAGGTGTTATGGGGTTTTCCTGGTATGCAGTGGATAGTACCTGCCAAAAGTGGTCCGAGGAAGGACAACTGGTTAACCAGAGACATGTTCATGGGCACCCGATCGAGCATCTGTAGGATGTACTGGACAAACAAGTCTGATCCATGGAGGCCTCAACTCACAACTTACAGGACATAAAGAATCTGCTTCTAAGGTCTCGTGGAGTCCATACTTCAATGGGTCAGAGCTGTTTTGGTAGCACAAGGGGGACCTACACAATATTAGGCAGGTGGTTGATCAGTGTATATTTTTTTGATATTGAAGTTTAGGTTAGGGCTAGATTTAGGTGTAGGCTTAGCATTAATTAGATTTATTAATAATTATGTCAGTGGAAGGTTCTCAACAAGGATAGTAAGACAAACGTGTGTGTGTGTATGTGTGTGTGTGTGTGTGTATGTGTGTGTGTGTGTGTGTGTGTGTGTATGTGAGTGTGTGGTGTGTGTAGTAGGGTTTAATACCACTTTTACATCCAATCCAAACAGCACACTTTAGGCACATAAACTCCCCCAATCCCAATTAATTAGGAGCTCACAACTCATAGACACACAAACTGTAGAGGGGTAAAATTGAAGTGTTGGCCAAGCAGACAGTTTGGGAGCAGTTTCATCTTTAGGCTACATATTGACCTGGCCTAAAACACTGAATGGTTTTGACCCTTCAGCCTCTACAATAATGACCAGTTACCATACAGTAATACACAGACCTGATATTTTAAAGAAAGTATTTTCCATCATAGCAAATAGAGAACCACACACTTTGGAGCAGTGGTCCCTAACCCTGTTTCTATAGCTCTACCTTGCACAGGTTTCATCTCCAACCAAAATCTAACACACCTGTTTTAGTTGATCAAGAACTACTTAAGGCAGTGGTTAGATGGTCAGATGGGCACGATTATGGTTGGAGCTAAAGTCTTCAGGAAGGTAGACCTCTGGGAACAGGGTTGGTGACCACTGCTTTAGAGACATATAACAGGACATCATTAATTATGAGAAGTATTTACTGTATTTGTTATTCTTTTGTTATTTATTTAGGCAGTGGCAAAACAGCATTTGCAGTAAATGTATTGCACATTTGGAGACAGTCAGTCATGTAAAATGATTTCATTTTAAATTAGTAGTAATCACTGCCACCAAAATGCAAGGCCTGAAGTTGTAAATAATATGGCTTTATCAACCATTGTGATAATTTGCATGAAACATCTTTCATTCATTCTTTATATGATAACTCCCTAACTTGCTTGACCTCCAGGAGTGTTAATGTATGCAGAATTGAAGTAGGACCATGTACTGCCAATGGCAAACTGACATTTACACACACACACGAACACACACACACACACACACACACACACACACGCTCACACACACATGCTCACACACACACACACACACACACACACACACACACACACGCTCTAAATATTATTGTCACAGAATGATGCAATATGTGTGTGTATGTGTGTGTGCATGCATGTGAAAAAGGGTGACAGAGGGAGAGAAAGCACATGTATGCCCTTGTCTGTCTGATGTCCTCCCCCAACAGTAAGTGAGGCATCTGCAAAAGCTGCAAATGTATGTGAATGAGTTTGAGAGAAAAAGAGGAGACTTGTTATGACTGCGCATATCTGCAAGATCTTAGCAGTTTTGTGTCAAGGACAAACAAATCTGTCTTTTCATGCCAAAGGGAGACCATTGTGTATGACAAAAGCTAAATGTTTCTGGCAAGCAGAGTTCTGTATGTTCACTCATATTTGTAGCAGATACTAAAGATTGTAGTAGATACTAAAGGGCACCAGAATTCGCAAATATATTTTGCATTCAGTCTTTATTGTGGTGATGTATGTGGTGCTGGTATGAAGGCCACCACCACCACCACCATCAACAGTACAATAAGTGTGTATTCTGTATAAAACACATCTATTTTGTTGGTCCACTTTGTAGGTGTACAGCTGGAGACAATAGCTCATCTTTTTCCATGCCCAGTGTGTCTTCAATGTCAGATTGACCTCAATGCCTTCATGAGTGTCAGTGTCAATCAGGGGTTGGCTATAAAAAAAAATTCCAATTTTCCAACTATCCTACAGAGCCCCATTAAATTTATTACTAAAAATGAAAGATTATGGCACAACAGTGACTCTAGTTCATTACATTCATTTCAATTCCAGCTTGTATCACTACTCAATGTGGAAAAGTTCAAGGGGGTGAAAACTTATGCAATCACATGTTTTGTGAAAGATTGAGCATGTTGTGATGTAGTGGTAATAATAAGAGATACAGCTGTATTAGAAATGCAGCAAGGAATCTAAACCCAGGATAAGACACTGGCACAGAGGGACTGAATTATAATGATGATGCTTAAAATTTTATGACAGAAGGGGCGAATATTTCCTGCATGAGAATCTTTCTATAAATGTGGGTGACAAACATACAGATATCTATCTATCTATCTATCTATTTGTCTGTCTGTCTGTCTGTCTGTCTGTCTGTCTGTCTGCCTGCCTGCCTGCCTGCCTGTCTGTCTGTCTGTTCTGCTATGCTTATAAGAATAAACAGGAGGAGCCTGCAGCCACCCACATATCCACAGGCCACAACCCAAACTATAACTCCCACTACTCTGAAGGTCAATCCTCCAGTCTATCCACTCTCCAAATTATTCTTCAACAATCTAATGTTGAGTCTATTCCAAGGCATGCTGGCTCCTGTACTTTCTTTGCACAGTTTGGGCTTTGTCGTCTTCCTCGTCACTCATGCCTGATCTAATGGTTGGGTGTGGAGGTTCTGAAAGAACAGCTCCAGCTTGTGCTCAGCATGAACATGAATGTGCAGATTTTTACGCAGATCCTAGGGTTATCAAGCAGCTCTGAGCTGGGCTTAGCAGCGTTAAACTTGGCCTCAGGGTGCCAAAGAATTAGACAAAGTCGAGATAAAGGGGTAGATTTAGGATTACTGTCTGCATCCTAATTAGCACCCGTGAGCGTCCCTAATTCCCTTTGATCTCTGTAATCTCTGGAACAAGTGACCATTGTTATTCATGCGTTTGGATCGTAAATATGACCACCGAGCCACTAATCCAAATTGCAGCGGACAATTTGCCCTGCGTTGGTTACGTCAGCGCGTCTTTGGTCTCTCCTCTGCTCGGTCTGAAACTCACAGCGCGCATCACAGCCGTGCCAGTGCGGAGAGTTTCCCTGTCAACTCCGTGAAGTATAAGCGAGAGTGGCACCAGGCAAATCCGCCTCCAGTCAACTGCGCTAAAGGTTACGACACATCCATGCACCTCCTGATGCACATCCAGTGATACATCCTCTACCTGTTACTTTTCTTTCTTTTTTTCTCCTTCTTTCCCTGTCGCACTTTGTCTGCGCGGCTGCAGCGATCCACCATTGCCCCCAAAAACCACGCCAGCGTTTTAACGCGAGCTTGTCGGGGGCTGCAAAGGAAGCGGCTGATCGGTGCGGCGCTGGGTCTCGTCGTCATGGTGGTGGTGTTGCTTGTCGCGATTCCCCTGCTGGTCCAGAGCTCCACTATCTCCGCGCACTACGAGATGATGGGCACCTGTCGCATGATCTGTGACCCGTACACCCCGAAAGCGAGCGCCACGGCGCTAGAAGTCATGCAGGACCTCGGTGCCATCCCGCCGCCGCCTCCTCCGTCTTTCTCCCGTGGGAACAAAGGTGAACCGGGCCGCCCGGGTAAGCCTGGACCGAGAGGTCCTCCAGGTGAACCTGGTCCCCCTGGACCGAGAGGGCCGCCGGGGGAGCGTGGAGACTCCGGAAAAATCGGCTTTACCGGCGGTCCACAAGGAACAGCTCGGACTGAAACGGGAGAACTTGGCTCTGCGTTTGCGAGTGTCAAGATCGCTTTCTACGTCGGTCTTAAAAACCCACACGAGGGTTACGAGGTGCTCCGTTTCGACGATGTGGTAACTAACCTTGGCAACCACTACGACCCTTCCACTGGCAAGTTCACATGCCAGGTGTCTGGAATTTACTACTTCACTTACCATATACTGATGCGCGGAGGAGACGGAACCAGCATGTGGGCAGACCTCTGCAAAAACGGACAGGTAAATGACTTTCTGTTAAAGCCCCATTTTAACAGCATATACATTTTCGTTCCGGTAAGTAATTAGGGGGAAGTAATATTCGCATGCTCTAGGCTGCATGGTGGACGTTCACTGGTTCGATTCCCGGTCAGGAAACCAACCCCAGCCACTGGAGGGTTGCACGAGCCAGAGCACTCTCAACGCGGGTCGCAAGCCGGGAAAATGTAGAGGGTTGCGTCGGGAAGGGCATCCGGAGTAAAACTTGTGTCAGAATCTAAATATGTTCTATTATATGTTATATATTCTCATGATCTAGATATAAAACAAACATGTAGACACAAATACTGTACCAACAGACACGCGTTAACCTGATTTTATCAGATCTGATCAGAAGATGCGTCAAATGGAATAAACTTTAACTTATTAAACTACAGCATACAACACTGCAAGTGTACACTAATTATAAGTATATCTACTGAACGTCACCGATTTCTGTATGTATTTAAAATAAAATGTATGTATTTAAAATAATTCAATGTATGACTATAAACTATTTTGAAATAAAAACATTCCTCTTTTTAAGCTGTATAAACTAAAATATGTTGTTATCATCACAACGGCATAAGCATTTTAACTTAAACTCAAAACCTAGCCTCTGTCTTCATAGATATTACAACTACACTCATGCAGAATTTAGATTTGTCAACCTGCAACAGGGCACAAAATGTGACCTTTTAACAATTTAGTAATTAGGCCTACAGTTAAATTCTGTAGTATGTGGCTTTGGGCTTATTAACTGTTCCATATATATATATATATATATATATATATATATATATATAAACACACACACATATCCCACATGTCCCATCTCTCATTTGGCATTTTGTTGGTGAACAGGTTCGAGCAAGTGCCATAGCCCAGGATGCAGACCAGAACTATGACTACGCAAGCAACAGTGTAGTGCTGCATCTGGACTCAGGGGACGAGATATATGTGAAATTGGATGGCGGGAAGGCACATGGTGGAAATAACAACAAATACAGCACTTTTTCTGGCTTCATACTGTACCCGGACTGAGCTGGACCACAAGAACAGACACTGAAGTGAATAGTCATTTACCAAGTTGACATTAACACAGGTTGAAGCCCTGTCCAATCTAATGCTTCATTTCTGTGTATCTGTGGAAATATGCTATTTTACTTACTGGACCATAAAGTATACAACCAGTGAGAAGTTAATGTTTGAAGTGAGCTTTTTTTTTTACACACAGCAAAATCTCCAGAGTAGAATTAACACCTACAGTGTTTGTGTAAATCCATATGGGCTCAAATAAACATTGGAAGAGTAACGAGGGTCTGTCTGAAGATATCAGGCTGATGGGTGTGTCTTTGAGTACACTGTAAATAATATATACAGCATTCTTATTGTAATGCTTGTTCACAGTAATGATACATTGCATTGTTATTTATTTGTTTATTGATTTATTTTAATAGAGTGTGTTTGATCTGTTTGCAGTCCAGTGAAATTACACTTTACAGGACTACATATTGGTAGCAATGTACTACTGTAAATACCACTGCTGAAATTTTAGTTATATTATTAAACCTCCTTTATTGACAAATATGAATCTTAAATAAATGTAAAAAAGTTAATTCTAACAAAGGAATATGATAAAATGTGCTTATTACAGCAATCATTTCAGTTCATTTCATATGAGAACAAACATAAGACACCAAATGTGACAATTAATGGGTTACTGACCTGAACAGCAAAGAAAAAAAAAGAAACAAGAATGTAAACAATAAAATATCATGCTAGCTTTATGTATCTAGCTAGGCTTAGATTATGTTGCCTAGAGATATACCTTCAGCTTGCCCTGCCTCCCTAAACTAACCAAATCTTTGCGTTTTTCTTTAGAAACAAACAAACAAACAAACCACAATTAAGGATGACAAAATAATGGAAGAACTGAAAAAAATTAAATTCTTTTGCTGCTTCCGCTAAATGCTATTAATGGGTAGTTTAACAGTAGAGTTAATAATGCTGTATGTTTTACAGTTGATAGTCACAGCAGTGTTACTGTGGCTAAACAATAAGGTTCTTTGATAAATTATAACCTAGCAGTTCTGTTAATCATTTCTGAGCTGCAGTATCAAACTGTAAACACTTTTAATTTATCATACCGTTTTGAATACAGTATATTATTGTTGAAATTACAGAAATTCTTTACAGTGTAGGGTTAAATAGGCATGTCATTAATCACATATGAATTCAAAGATATGTCTCATATATTTGTTCCTAGTAGGGACCCAACAGTCAAAGGCAGTTTTGATTAAACTCAAAGGTATACTGTCAGTTTAGTTTTAGTTTTAGCTGGATAGCTAATGTAGGTGCCACAGTTCAGTAGATTAAAAATATAAACATATTTTTTTTTTTTGTTAATTAGATAGATGCTCCCTTAGTTGTAGTGATGTCACCTAGAAACTACTAGTACAGAGCTGTGAGACCTCTGAGTAACACAGTATTTTGACCGTATGGCTGAATGGTTTGCAAAAAAAACATTCTTGGACTCATGTGAGGCATGTACAATTATTGTGTCTCCATCAGCTCTGTTGTGTCACAACATTATGAAAATTACTGACGTAGTGCCACTACAGCTAATATTAGCTGTGAAAATTATGAACTTGTCTTTAAGATTCTCTCAGAAATATTACCCTGTTTATCTTTCCACATATGAACTCAAATACATGGCAAGATTTTCACTGACTGCCATCAAGGCATACCTACTCAGAGCTAGTGTGGACTCATAAACCCATTTATATTTCCATATAAGAACTCAAAGACACACTTTCTGTGCCCTGCAGTAGGGAATATTTATTTTAAATAAGTAGGTTTTCATTCAGCACTGGGCTTATTGCTGTGTAGCCTGTTTGACTATGTGTTGTGTGTATCAAACATCTATTTAAACTATATGTCAAAGCAAAGTTATGAGGACAATGAATTATTAGTATAGGTCTGTCTGGGATGTTGATGGATTGCTAGTCCTATATGATGTATTTGCCCTGTAGTACAATTTATACACTGCACTGTTAATATTTATTTAGGTATTTCAATAAATTATGTTTTGTATAACTGCTTTCTTTGTATGTATTAAATGTCGTCCTCAGATACATCTGAGTCATGAATCATGGTGAGCACATCAAGATTTTAACCACAGGGTTTTTAAAAAGACTTTAACATATGCTCTCTGTGTATGGTATAAAATTGACATTACCAAATAATGTTTTTCATGTACATCTCAGTTAATGAGTAAAGGATGATTGGGAAAAAAAACATTTCAGCCTGTATGGATGTCTTTGTAGGAGTGTGGAAGAGCAAGTGTGTGTGTGTGTGTGTGTGTGTGTGTGTGTGTGTGTGTGTGTGTGCGCTGGTGTATGTGGGCTGGTCTAGCTGTCAGGCTTCCAGCACTGAGAGCCTTGGCTCAAAACCAACTTGGCTACCAATCACCAATCATTCTCCTACTGTAGCAGAGAGACTGACCTCTGACCCCCCACTGACTGAAAAAACAGTCGAGAAAAGTTGGCCTTAATGATTGTGCTTCTAACCCAAACCTTTATTATTAGATAAATATCACAAGTATATTTTTCCCCTTTGCAGCTAGTGATTATTTCCTTCTTAAAACATAATAAAGTTCAAATATTTAATTTAAGATATCAGAAGGTTAGAGAACACCAGGAAAATTCTACAATACATTAGTCTATATGTAAAAACAATAGACATATTATTAGTTTCTTAGCTTAATTGTTTTAGCATTATTAGGATTCACATGCGCATGTAGTAATACACATTTTATTTCATAATATTCTTATATTATTTAATTTTAGCAAGAAAAAATATGTATAAAATTTGATTTGAGTCTGATTATATATTTTATATATAAATAATATTATTCAATCCCCATTGCAAATCAGGTTTATTGTCAAAATTTACAGATTTTCAGCTGTTTGCAATGAACAAATCAAACAGCAGCACACTCTCTTCCAATGAAGACTGAAATACATTTCTTTGGTAAAAACCTACAAACATGTATGACTCATTTACTTCTCAGCAATGACTCTAGTTTCTGCCTGTGCTATAGTTTGTTTCTATCTTTAGACTCAACTATACAGCTGTACTTTAGTTGGGGTTAATCATTCATGTTAATTGATGGCAGGTGTATACTAATTAATATTTAACATGAGTTTGAATGTGATTGGTTGATTCTGAACACTGCCACAGTCCCAATTATAAAAGGATGTGCACACTTATGGAAGCTAGATATTGTAAGGTTTTTTTTTCCCCTCAATTTTTGATTGTTAGGGGGTGTGGGTGTGAAACCACAATTATTGTTACAGGTATTACAATTGGAAATAAACAGAAGGTTTTAGAATTCTGAAATATTTTAAAATAAAGAAAGTAAATGTTCAGTGTCTTGAAAATGTAATTAGTAATATTGACAATGTTAACTGCTTTGTACAAAAGGTCAGATTTGCCAGCTTGAATGCACACTGTCATTAAAGCAAATAGGGGACATACCAAATACTAAGAAACTTTGAAATGCATATGTCAAAGATTCTATTTTCACTCACGTTGTTGTCAGTAATACCCCCAATATAGGAAGGCTCTAATAACTCAAATAATCATGCTTTACAATCATGGTGAGCAGAAAGCATGTCATAATGCACAACATCTCAAACCTTGAGGCAGCTGGGTTCCAACAGCAGAAGACCATATTGGTGTCCACTCCTGTCACCCAAGAAAAGGAAATTGAGACTACTGTGGGCACAGGTTCAACAAAACTGGGCAGCTGACAGTTGGAATAATACCAGATAAAGTATACATACTGTATATGTGTATACACATATACAGTATTTTAGAGGTCTAGTCTTTTTCACAGAATGATATTAAACAGCTGGTGTACAGCCATATTTTAATTTTTTTTACACACATTTCTCACCGCTTGGATAACACATTTCTCACTCCCCATGAGCATCATCTGTTGGAACTGCCAGTGATTACAGTTTATCCATTACATAAGTCACAAGTGTCACTGCTACTTTATTTCATCATTGTCTCGCTGCTGGACATCAAGATATCAAAGGCAACTTGTCACCCAAACCCAGCTTTGTTCAAAACATCAGTCATACTCAGGACTTGTGCTTATGGCACTAAAGACTTTTGTTTATTGCCATGGATGTGTGCAAATGTAAGGCTCCCTTGGAGGAATAAAAGTAAGTATAAAAAATAAGATTAGTATACTTTACTCACTGGTTTTTAGATGTGGAAATGTTATGCCATATTAGAAACATTGTCGCTACTAAAACTTTAGCTTTAAATATTACCAATATTAGTTAACTACATGCAATATGGTTAATAAACTGAACTATCCAATGTAACCAGGTCTGAAGTTCAGCTAGCAGACTTAATATGTAAGTATTTGTGTGGTAGACACATTTAATGCATTTTTCAATGTGTTTTATTACAACTGTATTGTTAAAAGTTCCAACATGAAATTTCTTCAGATTTTCAAAAGTGAAATATTTTGGCATTTAGATCTTAGAGAATACAATAAAACACAACCATTGAATATACAATGTAGTCTTATAGGCTTAAAATGGCTTTACTGAACAAATTATATGATGGATTAATTATTTATTGAGACTGAGGCATTGCTTCGTGTGATATTTTAGACCACTTGTACACAATAAGGAGCTATCAGCTCCTGCTTAACAGCTTGTGATGGAGCTTATAGTCAGAGCTACAGATATCCGGTCCCACAATGTTGAGGACAGCCTCCTGTAATCTCTTCTACCTCAGTGAGTGCCCAGGCAACATATGTACACTGCACCAGATTAGGGCTAAATATAGTGCTGCAACCACTGGGTGTCTTTTTGCCCAAATGGCCAGAAGCAGAAGTGATCCGTTTTACAGATCTGCACCAAAAAGTTTTAGAAATGATCCAAGTTAATAATGAATAAATCACCTGGTCCTAAACAGGTGCAGGTCCAGTTGTTATTTAGATTAGGTGAGATGAGAGGTTTTCCAGTGCATGAATACCCAAGATTGGTGATTTCAGGGGCTATAAAGTGTCAGTCAGGGGGTTTGTTTCTTACCATTGTTTCCCTGAATCTCATGACATGCATGCCTCATCCACCCTCAGTTCATCTGTTCATGCTCACTTGCCACCCCCTCCCTCTCTTTCACATGTGCAATCAGCTGACTTATCTACAGACCTGTCAACTAACCTAGAGTACCAGGGGAATTACTGACATTTCACTATGCTGATCTTAACACTACTGTAGGTGTAAGGGGAACAGTTTTAATTTTGTACCTGGTGACACATACTTCTTGTAGATCCTTACATGTATTTTGTTAATGACATATTGCTGGTCTGTTGTTCAGAATATGTGCTCTGTGGGATTCTCTGCTTGCTTTGCATTTGGGTGTAAAATGTGCTATGTTTACTATTCAGGATGTGCATGCGCTCAGCAGTCTATGTCAATCACATCCTGAGGTTAAGTATATCAAAATACATGTGCCGCGTACCACGCTGTGTAACAGTTCTAAAGCTGAACTAAGGTTCTTGAGAATCTTTGAGATGACTGAGGGACTCTATAGTTTTTTTTCTCTCTCTCTGAAATGATGGATACACATTGTAGTTCTTCAATCTAAGAACTCTAAGCAAAAGTTTCTCGCTATTTATTTATTTTTTGTACAAAGGTACAGACTTTTAAATGTGCCCTTAAAGGTCCAAATATGTAAATTAAATAAGATTTCAAATTTCATTTTTGGTAACTAAAGGTACAAAAAACTATCTTTGAATGTACCACCCTACTAACAAGCATCCTGAATGTTGCTTAATTATCCTGTTGATTCATTATACTGAATTGTACAATTTAGTTGAGTTTTTTTTTCCAGAGAGTGTATTATTGTCCACTAAAATAACCAACATAAAGTTGAACATTTCACAACTTTTCCATTTCCTGTATTTGCACATTTTGTGTTATAGTTCAGGAGCTGAATAATCATAAAAGTATTTTTTCCCATTTCTGTTAGGACAAAAAAAAAAATCCATCCTTGCAGTCATTTACGTAACACTTTGTTTAAAGGGTACTTGCACTGGACTTTCATTCACATTCATAAGCACTGCATGAATCTTTTATTAAGTAATGATGGATGATTTATGAAAGGCTTATGACAAAACGTGTGAGGTAACATTCAAAGTTTTATGTAGCATGAGAAAAGAATTAAATGGGTAGAGTGTTTTTAGTCTTCTTGCAAAGGTTATTCGTTTGTTTGTACTATCAGCACATTCATGAAACCTTTTATGAAGTATCTATTCCATTTTCAATTCTATTTATTTAACTGACATATGGGCTTAAAAAGTAAAGGAAGTTGTAAAAGGAATGCATATGCTTTATAAGTTGTTACAAAAGTTATGAATGCAAAATTGCTTACTACTAGTTAGAGGACATGATGATCATCATTTAGCTGAGATTTTGGGCCTCATAAATAATTGAAGTTGATTTAGTATGATGCTTTTTAAGAGTTTTGAATGCAAATTGACTACCAACAATTCAGTTGGTTCAGAAAAACATCCAGTTCTATCTTGCTATACTATAAATACACTAAAATGTAAGATGACATAGTGCATACTTCATAAAAGACATTTCATAGCTTCATGAATGTAAGGACAAATAAATAATTTGTAACATAAGGATAAAAAATTATAATCTCAAAGTGGATGCATATAATGCTAATTATGATTTCTTTTCTCTTCTGTTCGTATGAATGTGTAATGAAGGCCCACATTCTAAAAGTCTTACCATCATTTTCATTTTAGCCATTATCCTTTATACAGTTGACATCTTTTGTCATAAATAGCTATAAGATGTCAAAAATTATTTGATTGTTATGGATACTTAACAAGAGAAATGAACTGTTGAATGAATTCTTTAAGGTTCAGTAACCACTTTATCCTGATCAGGGTTGTGGTGAATTTGAAGTCTATCACGGGAACATGGGGCACACGGCGAAAATACACTATGAGACACCAGGCTATCACAGGGCACCATGGACACACACATTCACACACTCTAGGGGGCAATTAAGGGGAACTAGGGGCAATTTTAGCATAGCCAATCCACCTACCACCTACCTATCACCTACCATTTTTTGGGAGGTGGGAGGAAACCAGAAAACACAAAGGAAACCCATGCAAACAAAGGGAGAACATGAGAAACTCCACACAGACACTTACTAAGCTGATTATTGAACCTGGGACCCTGGAAGTGTGAACTGTTATATTTAATACCATTTGAGTTAACACATAACACCATTTTTAAATACAGTAATTATATAAAGAAGATCATGATGCTGATCGTTTTTGAAAACAATCAATAGGCCTATGAAATGATTCTGCATTTTCTACCAATACAGACTTTATAGTAAGCTATCAGAGGAGCAGTCATCTCTGTATGAAATGCTGTGTGGTCAGTAGGACTATATCCCTAACATATGTGATTTGTGTGACTTCTGAATTGTATTGTCGACATTAAAGCAGCCCAGCCTGCGGTTAGTTGTCATGGTGACTAAATTATGGCTGATAATGAGAGAGTAAATCAGAAAGACTGAAGCAGCACAGAGATCACTGGCCGTCCCCTCACCTACTCTCCCTGGCTTCCTCTGCTTCTTTCCCTCTCCATCCCTCTTTCGTGCTTCCTTACTGCTCGTCACATCTCTATTCATGAGTCTTTTACATAATAGGCCATTATGGAGTTATGAAATATCCATCATCAAGAGCTGTCAAGCCCCAAGGCCTTCACTGCACTCTGCACTTCACACTTGGATCTATGTGTGTGTGTATGGCTTCATACTATGATCCATGTGTGTATCGTTTCTTATCGTCCTGACACATCATTATTGAGGTCCACAATTCACCACTTTCCATACTGCTACATGGCTGTTGTAAATCATATACTGCAGTCAGTGAGATGCATTTTTCTTTCCTTAAGTGCTACGAAAGTGTATTGATTTTTGGATGAGAAGTGAGATTCTGTAAAACTGTAACTACCGCCGCGGGGTCAGCTCTGACACTGAATCCTCCAAAATTTTAAGAGCTTCCTTTACATGTTTTAGTATATAGAAAAATCAGAACACTCACACAAAGACCTGAAATCCTCTGTGTGCTTTTATTCTATGATTCAATTAAAGTAGCTTATTTTTAATGCTTGATAGTCTTTGGTATTTTAATACTGCATGAAGCAATGCTTGTGGGTCTAAGCAAAATATGGGACCTTTCTAAAAATGTGAGATTTGTGGTTTGCACTCCATATAGACCATATATAATTGTGTACATCTCTTTGCTTTGCTATTCCCATTTGTGTTAAAAAGGTGGAAGTGTTATATTCAACACCTGATTACCAGCTGGCTAATTTAACATATTTGCTGCTAAGTTAATACAATATATTGATGTTACCATTAATAAATAGCAGTTACCAAAAAAAATAAATAAATAAAGGTTCAGATCCAAAAGAATGCTAACACCTGCTGTATAATACATTTTGGTAGGTTAAGCAGATCTGGCAGCAGTGCTGAGGATCACTAATCAAAAAGTGTGACACAGCTTTTTATATGATTGTTTACTATAACTATCAAATTCCCACTATGATTTCACCAGTAAAAATCTCTTTTTTGAGTCTGGTTCCTCTCTGAGTATCTTCCACATTGTCTAAGGATTTTTTTTTCTTCACCACTGTCACCTCTGACTTGCCCAGTATGGATGTAGATCTAGACCAGGATTTGTGTAATGCTGCTTTGTTACAACTTCTATTATTATAAGTGCAGTACAAAGAAAATTTTATTTAACCAATAGAATTGGAGCTTGGGCTGTTGCATGCATTTCAATAAACCAACATGGTCTCACACTTTTTTAACAATTCTCATGAAATGGTTTATATGAAAAGTTCATGAAAATATTAAATGAAAATGAAAAGTAGAGAGGTTATAGTTAGGGTTAGGGACAATTATTTATAATATTTCTTTAGGATTTTTGCCTTGACATGTCGGGAATACCGAAGTTTCCTGTTTGAAACAGCCAAGATGAGGCGTCTTCTCACTGATCAAGTTAGTTTCACATTGGTTATTG
>JANDJT010000199.1:8039434-8054704 GCA_024331685.1 Stegophilus panzeri | reverse complement strand
AGAGTGCGGGTGCTAGCATGGCCTGCCTGCAGTCCTGACCTGTCTCCGATTGAGAATGTGTGGTGCATTATGAAGCACAAAATAAAGCAATGAAGGCCCTGTACAGTTGCACGGCTGAAGAAATGCATAATGGATGAATGGGGGAAAATTCCGCTTACTAAATTTAACTAACTGGTGTCTTCACTCAGCACCCAAACTCTTAATAAGTGTTATTAAAAGAAAAGGTGATGTTACACAGTGGTAAACAGTCCACTGTCCCTTTTTTGGAGTGTGTTGCAGTCATCAGATTTGAAATGAGTGTATATTTTCAAAAATAATTTAAATTCACAAAGTAAAACATCGAATAATGTGTTTTCAATATAGTACAGGGTGAATTGAATTTTCAAATGACTCTTTTTTTTTGTTTTTTGCATTTTCCATACTGTCCCAACTTTTTCGGAATTGGGCTTGTACATTTTATTCAAATTCAAGTGCAGTGAACTGCATAAATCCTAACACAGTAAAAAGTGCACATGATCTAAACATTATCATTACTACATAATGGTCACTAACACCTTTAACATTTCCAACTAGAAGCAGTATGCAAATGAGTAAATACAGGCACATCAGCCTTCATAAAGCCTGAACTGGCAGAACACAAGATGATTCATTAAGTAAGCCATGAGTGTGAAATCCATACACCTGACTGAGAAACACAAAGAGGGTGAACCAAGAAAATGTTACCGAAACACTTGCTGTTTCAAAACATTTTATATACCATAGCCTTAGGTCTTAAAACAAAACAAAACACAAAACAAGAGACACTGAAAATAATCTCATCCATAATGTTCAAACTTAAATCAGTTTAAAGCTCCGTGAACCTGAATGCAAATCAAGCTCAAAAAACACGCCCCCACTTTAGTATACAATCAGTTCAAGTAAACATTACTCCTTTTTTCTAGTTTTGTGAGCACTTGCAAACTAATAGTAAATTTAACCCAGAAAGCTTTGATCCACATCCATCCATCCACTTCCTGTATTGCATATCCATCACATGGTTGCTGAGGAACCTGGAGTCTATCCCAGGGAACTCATGGCACAAGTGGGGGACACCCTGGATGGGGTGGCAACCCATCGCAGGGCATAATTGCACACATACTCACACACCAGTTCACACACTATGGACAATTTAGAGATGCCAAACAGCCTACAATGCATGTCTTTGGACTTCAGGAGGAAACCCGAGTACCCAGAAGAAGCCCCCAAAGCAGTGGGAGAACATGCAAGCTTGGCACTAGAAATGGAAACTCAAGTCTGTGGCTTCGACTCGAGTCACACTTAAGTCACAAAAAAAAATGACTTGCAACTCGACTTGGACTCATGAACAACTGACTCGAGACTTGACTTGGACTTGAAGACAGAGACTCGTAAAAAACACAAGTCATTTTGGTTTGGCATTTTGGTTTGACATCATCAAACACCACATTTTTCTATTCATTCCTCATTCATTCATTCCCTATCAGTAAATATTACAACAATTCATCTCTAAACACACCAAGCCAGTATTAGTATATACACATGTGACGCCTCTGAAGGCGCGTGTTCATCACCCACTGGAAAAGTGCTGTAATATAAATGAATGACAAACAATAACAATATAGCCAAGTCTCACCTTGTGATAATCTTAGTGTCATTTAATTTGAAAAGCAATCAATTAATCCAAAGGGAAGCTGCGGTGTTACACAGCTGTCAGGGGCTTGCTCACTGTCCATTTTCAAGAAGTACAAATGTTTCCGTATACTTTCATGTATTTCCCCCCAAGTATTAGCTACCATATGCACATAATATCCAAGTTTACAGAGTTAAATTGCATCTATACACTGGGGTTTTGTTACCACTGGCACTCACTGGAAGACTATCTTACCCTTCATTCCTTGAGAACTACATCAAACTACGGCAGCTCAAATAGCTCAAAATACACATCACGTTGGCATTTTGCAATAAATGACAAAAAAGTAATATCTTTCCTGAATTTTCTATGAATGTTCTATTTTCTTGGAATTATAGGGAAAACTTTTAGATCAAATGTAGAAGTCATCAGTTTTAATATTTCAAAATTGATTTAGCCTCATACACTGTTATTTACAACAACTAGCTGAAAGAACTATTGCTAAAAATAGAACAAAGATTTGAGACTTGACTTGGACTCCACCTCAGAGACTTGATTTGGACTCCACCTCAGAGACTTGATTTGGACTCCATCTCAGAGACTTGAGACTTGACTTGGACTCCACCTCAGAGACTTGAGACCTGACTTGGACTCCACCTCAGAGACTTGAGACCTGACTTGGACTCCACCTCAGAGACTTGAGACTTGACTTGGACTCCACCTCAGAGACTTGAGACTTGACTTGGACTCCACCTCAGAGACTTGACTTGGACCTCAGGGACTTGTGAGCACGTCTGGTAAAAGTACATACATCCTCTGTAGTTTCACAGAAATTATGCATAGTGTAAATACACAGGTAAAATACACACGACAGAAGCAAAATTGTTTATGAGTATGTTATTCTTCTCAAACTCACAGAAATATAGATAAAATAACAGACAGTGACTACCTCAATGAGATGTTTACACACTCAAAAATTTGGTTTGCACTATTAGTCACCTGCTAGATAATGATAGTGTATGAGACTCAATGAGATATTGGGGCAGGCATGTGAAAAATGTTCAACAATTGTTTATATTTTTTATATAATAAGTTAATAATCATTACATTAATTTGAGCAACACAGATCTGAAATCATAATATGTCACTTTAAAGGGCAGCAAATCATAGTGCACAAATGACAGATTACTGTAAAGTTCAGCAGTTCATGGTATGAGTCTTTAACCTGACATTCACAAAAACATACCTACGCATACACACACAGACACACACAGATAGAGATTAGATCTATAGAGGATACAGAAAAATTGCACGTCCAGTTCCTCGTAAACTCCCTCTCTTTTATCACTGTGACTTGCACTACCGATGCAAAACAGAGAAGCCTGAAATTGCAGAGTGTGTGTGTCTGTAGC
This sequence comes from Stegophilus panzeri, assembly GCA_024331685.1. Lineage (NCBI taxonomy): Eukaryota > Metazoa > Chordata > Actinopteri > Siluriformes > Trichomycteridae > Stegophilus > Stegophilus panzeri. Next base: position 8,051,644 of record JANDJT010000199.1, on the reverse strand, counting down.
ATGTCACTGTGCTGTCAGTAAAGCAACTATTATCATTATAAAACCGGACACTAAGAGCAGGACCGGACACTCAGCATCAACATTTTCTCTTGCCCCTCTCTCTGTATCCTACATACACACAAACACACACACACACACACACACACACACACACACACACACAAACATGGATGAGCTGTCAGAATGTCCTGAGCAACGAGGTCATAAATCATGTGTCCTCATAGTTTAGATGCTATCAGATAGGCAGTGGTCATCTAGCCTCAATAACATAGCAGGACATGACAGGAGCCATACATTAAACACACACACACACACACACACACACACACACACGCACACACACACAAACTGTAAAAGTGGATTTAGCCGACTGTATGTGCGTGTATGTTTGAGTGCGTGTGTATGTGTCTGTGTGTTTAAAGGCATGTTGATACAAGGGATTCTGTAGCTCTAGTAGCCTGAAGCAAAACCTCTGTTTAATGTCACAGCGGCCTTATCAGAGCTGTGTTTGGTGTGTGATGACTATCAGCTCTGACAACACGTTAGACTGTAGCAGATTCATGACATGAACCAGGGAGACAGTAGACCTGCCGACTACCTGCCTGACATACAGTACAGATGTACACGCATACACATGTCTAAGCTTAACCACCACCTATCTAACAGAAGCACATACTTATGAGTGACTTTCAGATTATTATTTCTGTGTATTTTCCTTAGATATAAATATTAGAGATGTAACTAGCCGACAGAGGGTTTTAAGACAGCCGATATTTTAATTAAGATACAGTGCCTTGCGTAAGGATTTACCCCCACCTACCCGCCCTTAAACTTTTCCACATTTTGTCATGTTACAACCTGGAACTGAAATAGACTTGACTGGGATTATATGTCATAAATCTACATAAAATAAATCTGCCCTTAATACTGAAATGGGGGAGTGGGTGGGATTAGAAGTCATAAAATTTGTGACTGCATAAGTATTCACCCCACTGCTGGGAAAGCCCTAAATTAGTGCTGGTGAAACCAGTTACTATCAGAAACTTTGGAAGAAAGTTCTGGAAAAGAATCAGTCAGGGTTTAGTTATAAAATAATATCCCAAACTTTGAACATACCACAGAGTACAGTTAAATCCATTATTAAAATGGAAAGAATATAGCACGTATATAATATAACTTTGAGTCTGCCTAAATGAGGATGTCCACTAAAAGTTAGTGATTAGGTAGAGAGGGAATTTATTGGAGAAGCAGCCAAGAGGCCAAGGGTAATTTTGATACAGCTTGAGAGATGGATGAATGAAGTTAAATACAAGGCAATTCTAGAAGAAACCTGTTCCAGTCTGCAAAAGACTTGAGACTGGGGCAGAGGTTCACCTTCCAACAGGACAACTGTGATTTCAGACAAAGGAAGTTCTACCAAGTTTTGACCCAGGAGGTGAATACAGACGCAACCAACAAATGTCTGTTTTTGCTTGTTTATTTGTTGTTTGTTTGTTATTGTTCAATTAAACCTTATGTTACAATAAAACATGTTGTAATATTTTGCACCTTCAAATTTGAGACATATTGTGTAAATCAAATAGTAAAATTCCCCATTAAATCCAATTCAATTCCAGATTATAATACTACAAAAATTCAAAGGGGTAAAGACTTGTGGAATGCACTGTACATAACCGTATCAAAGGTATTTATTTCTACTTATGTAGAAAGATACATTTTAACATATTGATATTTATTTGAGAATGTGGAAACAACAACCAATTCTCACAATTTGAGTCCATAATTAGTTTCTTATACACTCCTCAATTTAATCAGGATAAAATAATGTTTTTTTTCCCCAATGGAACTTTGCCAATATGCCTTAATAGATTAACTGAACTTGAAATTAAAAGCATAATCTATCAAGCTAACATAGCTAGCCAATGTTTGCAGAAACACATCATAGTTAATGATTCATTGAATAATCCAATATAAAATAAGCTGGAAACTTTTAAAGAAATAAATTAAGCGTTTACCCAGATACTTACAAATGACATGTCTTGTCACAGCACTTGGGTGTTGTTAAAAAAAAAAAAGTTTCTTTTTTTGGTTGGTTGATGAAAGAACCTTAATGCATTTATATTAATATAGAAACTTATGAGAAAGAAACACAAGAAAAAACAACAGTCAGAACCATGGAACCAAATTCCAACTTTAGCTGTTTTTTGGGGAAAACATTCCAAAGTCTACATATGAACAGATGCCAGAACTTTGTCCAGCTCCAGTATCCAAACAGCTATATAGCAATTAACCACTAACAGCATTACACTTTTATGACCACCAAGTTCTACCTCTCAGCTAGAATATCCACTATTTTCCATTTGATCATAATAATAATATGTACTTTTCTGAATTTCAAAATAAATCCCTCTACACTGCTGGCACACACAACCTACATCATTCTACAACACACTCTACATCATTGGCTTATTGTTTGGAGTGGACGATATGTGTCTGAGTGAGAATGAGGGATCTCATATCCTTTGACCTTCTATTGGCCCACAATGAGGAAGCTAATGAAACATCATTTATGCTTTCGGCCCATTGGCTCACTGAGCGATGAGAGTAAGGTGAATGCAAGGCTGTTGCCTTGGTTACGGCTGGCAGGTTGGATTGTAAAGTGGATGATGAATGAGCTGAGAGATGAACCTTTATGTTCCATTATATTCCACCACATACACACATTACACATACATACACATTGTACAGTCACTCAGAGGCCTCGATCTGTCCTAGATCATCAGAAATATTACAGAAAACACCTCACTGACCATCGAACAGCATTACTGACTCTCAGTGAAAATAAACAGAAAAGGTATTATAAATTCTTTATTCTAATATTTTGAGATACTGGATTTTTTATTTCCATGAGCGGTAAGTTATAATCATCAAGATTAAAACAAAAAAAAGGCTTCAAATATTTCACTTTATGTGTAATGACTCTAGAATATATGAAAGTTCCATTTTTTTAATTAAATTACGGGAAAACAACATTTTCCACGATATTCTAATTTTTTTAGATGCACCTGTAGTTATGCGAGGGAGAATGTAAACCTGGGCCTACCAATATGTCCTGGAAATTTAAGTGATTAAAGTATTGAGTTTACAGCAAATTATGTTTTGTTTTGTAGCATTGACACTCAAGCAATATCCCTGTGTGCTCACACACTTCCCTACATCCCAACATTATTTGCTTATACAGTCCCATAGTTTTACACACTTCAGGTAATTGTTATCCAAGTGGTACTTTCACATATTTTAAACAACATGGTCACCTGCCAGGGGGCATGGTTGCCTTGCACCTCCAGGGTTGGGAGTTAGATTCCCGCCTCTGCCGTCTGTGCAAGGAGCTTGCATGTTCCCCCTGTGCATTGGGTTTACCTTCTGGTACTCCAGTTTCCTCCCCCCAGTCTAAAGACATGTGCTGTAGGCATCTCTAAACTGTATGTATGTACTGTATGTGTGAGTGTTTGTGCAATTGTTGGGTTGATGGGTTGGCATCCCATCCAAGGTGTCCCCTGTGATGTCCCTTTGTGCCCTGAGTTCCCTGGGATAGGCTCCAGGGTCATCGCAACCCTGTGTAGGATAAATAGTATAGAAAATGGATGGATGGATGGTCAGATGTCTCCAAACTCATAAAAAGTTGCATCATGCAATTTGTATGAGAAGGCATAAAGGATAATATTAAGGTGAGGGGTAGCTGGGGCTCCTACCTTTTCTTATGACTTCACTCATTCATTCATTCATCTTCAGTAAGTGCTTTATCCTGATCAGGGTCATGGTGGATCTAGAGTCTATCTACAACCCCAATTCTGAAAAAGTTGGGACAGTATGGAAAATGTTAATAAAAACAAAGAGGAGTAATTTGTAAATATACTTTGACTTGTATTTCAACAAAAAAACATATAAAGAAAAGGTATTTGATGTTTTACATAATCAACTGCATAGTTCTTTGAAGGTAAATGTTTATTTTGAAATTTACGCATGCAACACATTCCAAAAAAGTTGGGACAGGTGCAATTTAGGACTAATAGAAATGTGACAAGTTGAAATAATAAGTTGATGTGAAACAGGTGAGGCAATCGTCTAATCATAGTATATAAGGAGCCTTCAAAAAAGGCCTAGTCCTTCAACAGCAAGGATGGGTCGAGGCTCGCCAATCTGCCAACAGATGCATCAGCAAATAATCCAACACTTTGAGAACAACACTCCCCAAAGACAGATCGGTGGGATTTGGGGCATTTCACCTTCTACAGTGCACAACATAATAAAAAGATTTAAGGAATATGGTCAAATCTCGGTGGGTAAAGGGCAAAGCCGAAAACTATCTCTGAATGCACGTGATCTCCGATCCCTCAGATGTCACAGTCTTAAAAACCATCATGAGTCTTTAATGGATTTCCTGACATGGGCTCGGGAATATTTTGGTAAACCCTTGTCATTCAACACCAAAGTTAAGGCTTTACTATGCAAAGCAGAAGCCATACATCAACACTGTCCAGAAGCGCCACCGACTTCTCTGGGCTCGATCTCATCTGAGATGGACAGTAACACTGGAATCGTGTTTTGTGGTCCGATGAGTCAACATTTCAAATAGTTTTTGGACAAAACAGCCGTTGTGTTTTCCGGGCGAAAGAGGAAAAGGAATCTCCAAGCTGTTATCAGTGTCAGGTCCAAAGGCCAGCATGTGTCATGGTATGGGGGTGTGTCAGTGCCCATGGAATTGGTAACCTGCACATCTGTGAGGGCATCATTAATGCAGAAAGATGTGTACACATTTTGGAGCAACATATGCTGCCATCCAGAGCAGGACAATGCCAAACCACATTCTGCCCAGATTACAAGCGCATGGTTGCGTAAGCAGAGAGCGTGGGTGCTAGCATGGCCTACCTGCAGTCCTGACTTGTCTCCAATTGAGGACGTGTGGCACGTTATGAAGCACAAAATAATGCAATGAAGGCCCTGTACAATTGCACAGCTGAAGAAATGCATAATGGATGAATGGGGGAAAATTCCAGTTGCTAAATTTAACCAACTGGTGTTTTTCATTCAGCTCCCAAACTCTTAATAAGTGTTATTAAAAGAAAAGGTGATATTACACAGGGGTAAATTGTCGACTGTCCCAACTATCTGGAGTGTGTTGCAGTCATCAGATATGAAATGAGTGTATATTTTCAAAAATAAATAAAATTCACAAAGTAAAACATCAAATAATGTGTTAATAATGTGTTTTCAATATAGTACAGGGTGAACTGAATTTTCAAATTACTCTTTTTGTTTGTGTTTTTTGCATTTTCCATACTGTCCCAACTTTTTTGTAATTGGGGTTGTAATGTAACCTAGCCAATCCACCTACCTGCATGTTTTTGGAAGGTGGAGGAAAGCCTACATAAATGCATGAATAACATGCAAAACTCCACACTGACAAAAACTTCACCCCCACCCCCCAATCTACACAGCCGTACCACAACTTTCATATACAAATTAGTATCTGCAGTATTGTCAACATTTGCCTTTACAATGTAGTGTAAAGACTGCTTTGAATGTCAATTATTCAATTATTAATTATCATTTTTTTACCATAGGGCTGAAGCTAATTGATTAGAGAATCCTGTTTAAGAGTAATTTATTATAGTGGCATTATTGCAGAGTAATGACAGGCTAATGATTATTGATAGGTAATTAGTATAATCATTAAATGATTATCTTTATTGAGCAGCATGTACTGGGGATAATGGCCAAGCTGCTTGTTCTGTTCTGCTAAAGCATAATTTATTACTCTTCACAGTGAAGAGTCTCTCATGGGTGTGTGTGTGTGTGTGTGTGTGTGTGTGTGTGTGTGTGTGTGTGTGCGCGTGTGTGTGCATGTGTGTGTGTGTTATAATGGTAGTTTGATTTGCAGTGATAGAGAATGCAGGTGACAGTCATGTGATTTCACAACCAGTCTATCAGACATCATTACAACCACAGGGTCAAAGGTGGAGCTGTTTGAGCCCATCTGGAGCATCCTTAGAAACAAACATGCACATGCACACAAACAGACAGAGACACTCCCACACCAGAATGGCTACTTTCTTATGCTAATGTCTGGCCGTATGTTCACCAAGTTCACAGCCTTTAAATTTGAACACACACACACAAAGACAAAGACAAAAATGAACTCATACAAATTCAATCAGGAGAGGGCATTGTGTTTGGAGTTCATTTTACTACATACAAATGAAGTCATAGGACGAGATTCAAACACTAACTGTCCTTAAAACCTTTCATACAACTTGAGTGCAAATTGTTACAAATGTTGATTATAACACATGCCCACTCTCATTTGGGTTACTAGTGCACTATAAGTTACCGAAAAGCATTTTTACATTACTGTTGTTAATTGTTTGTGATAAAATATTTGTTATGTTTCACCTGAAGGCAAATATGTCCATTTACACAAATACATAGTTACTCCAAATATTCTCACTTGCCATGTAATCATTATGGAAAATGTTTACATAAAGTACCAAATCCTACACAAAGGCTTTATGAGAGAATGATGGCTAAATCTGTGCAATAAATGTGATGCAATAAAATGGCACAAACAATAACCCTATAATCTATTGGAAGAGTCTAAATGAGTGGTACTCCAACCTAAACGGGTTCAGTACCACTAAGTATGGGACCAGTAATGGGTCAATTATGGGTCTAGTACCACAAAGTTTCAATCCAGTGACATGTCCAGTACCACAAATCCTGGCCCAAACCCAGTGTAACACCTCAGAGCCTCACCAGTCCAACAATACATTAGTCATGCCAAAAACAAATCAGCACCATGGAGAGCAGAGAGAAAGACGTGTAGTAAAGGTGTGACTCACCAATTGATTCTCCACAAATCCTTCATTCTCCTAAAATCCCAGGATTTTGTATAAAATTAATATCACATGTAGTGAGATGTATAATAGACATGTCCTAAAATCCACTCAATGGTGGTATATCAGTTCACACATACATACATACATACACCTAACCTGATTCTTGATCCGTTGTAAAAATATGATACTGTCATAACAGTTTTAAACATTTCAGCAACAAAAGTGATCTCAACAACTTGGAGCTAAGTACTGGAGAAAACATGTTTAATTCATATTGTACTCAGTTGAATAGAAAAGTTCAATCATCTATGAAAAGATGTCAGACCTGATCTTTTTTAATGTACAAAATAAAATAGCAAAAACAAACACCAAATAACCCCCACATCGGAATAGCCTCTTTATTTAATAAATGAAATAATAAATCTGTTTATATCTAAACAAGTCATTTTAATATAGCTTAGAGTAGGGATATAACAGTAAGCAAGAAAAGGGCATCTGGTTGAGACTAGGGATGTGGTACAGGACTAAGATCTGCAGGACAAAAGAGTTACTTGACTGGAAGGCTTTTACTTTCATGCAGGTGAAAGCAAGCATTTATATTTGAAGTTCAAAATAATGATCACTTTCATAAACATGCATTTACAGTGTTCATTCAGCATTGGTTTTTTCCATTCACTGCCTACTTTAGCTACTACTTTGTTACTATTTTGGAAAATTTGTTAGCTGGTTCTATTTGATAATATTTAACAAAATTTGTTAGCTGGTTCTATAACAATAATGCACTCTAAAAAATGCTGGGTTATTTTTTCTACCCAAACGCTGGGTTGAGCCTTTTGGGTAATTTAATTGGGTTATTTTCTCAGTCTTGAGTAGTTTTTGGGTAGTTTTGTGTAACCCAACCACTGGGTTAGTTGCTGGGTCATTTTCACTGACAGTTGAATCAATGCACCCCTCCTCTACCCCGACACATTAGCCCAGCTCCATGTGTCAAATCAACTCAGCACAAACTGTTTGAATGTAGTGGTTTTTGAGGCAAGGAAAGAAAATGACTACAGGTAAGTTAGCATTCATCACTATTTAGCGTTAATGCTGCTGAAAATGCCTGGCTGAGTTTGTGATATTTAGGCAGGGAGCTCTCGAAAATGTATTCATTGGAAAACAACCCATTTGCTGGGTTAAAATTAACAACCCAGCTTGATGGGTTAGTTTAGCCCAAAATGTGTTCTGTCCTATATTTACCCAGCTGTTGGGCTAAAAATAACCTAATTTGGGTTGTTTTTAACCCAGTGTTTGGGTAAGAGTGTGGCACTAGTTGGATTAAAAATAGTCTCATGCACATCTCTAAGTGAGATCAATTATAAACTGAAGTGATGTAGCTGAGGTTGAGGAACTGCCAAAGAAATTATTTACGGACCATGCTGACACTACAGGTATTTATACCACAGGGATTTTCCTGGAGTTTCTGTGGGGTTCAAATTTAATTTTTTAATAAATAAATAAAAACACCTTGTTGGTTAAGACCACACCCACTTTGTGCTTAAATCCAAATATAGATAGAGATAGGATGTACAGTATAAGTGTGTGTGTGTGTGTGTGTGTGTGTGTGTGTGTGTGTAGGGTAGTGGGAGAATGTTTCTCTGTGTGGTGCAGGTCACAGTGGGTGGCAAAGACTGCACATTTGATATGACCTGTGTGACCCCAAAATGGTGAAAGGTGAAAGGTTTATTAGAGATCTGGATAGTGACTGTTTTAAATAGAACATCTTGCAAATGTCCCCACCCCCCACCTGCTGTAACACAGATACCTGGTTCAAGCACACACACATAGAGAGATGAGAGAGGGGTGAAGCAAGGCCTAGAGGAGAGGTGAAAGATCCCCAGGGGATGAACCTCACTGTCTTCAGGCTAGCAATATTGTAAAGACGCCTTGCTTTTTTCTTCCGTAATTTGACTACTCTCATCTCTCATTCTTGATCTCTCTTCCTTGTCTCTCGTTCTCTCTCTCTCTCTCTCTCTCTCTCTCCCTCTCTGCCTCACTGAGTAAGGACAAAGCAGAGGCTCCCTCACTTCCTAAAAAGTCAAGGGCTCACTTTGCAATGACAAACATACACACTGCAGGGGAGCACTCTGATCAGCCGCACATGACAAGAGCAGTAGGAGAAAACACACACACACACACACACACACACACACACACACACAGACACGAGCAGACTCCTATGATGAAAGCACAAATCCCAAAATATGAATCAATATGTTTCTTAATATATCTTAATAATTTCTGGACATTATAATAGTATAAAGTATTCTTCAAATTTGTGTGATTAAACACTGGTCTTATTAGAGTCTTATCAACATACAAATTCAAGTTCAGTGTTAAACAACAGTGTGTTTTTAGTGAGCGGAAAATTGGGCAGCCAATAGGATTGTCCATACTTTTCTACAGAAAGTTGCCATGGCAGCCATTATCCTTCAAAGAGTCAAAGAAAATGGTTTGTGTGTGAGCATTCAGCTTGAACATCCTGTTAAGTGTGAGGCACTCAGGAGGAAAAGCACAGACATCAGTTTCCTGAACAAGCTCAGATCCTAAAATCAAGGAGCAACAGTGTGTAGCATCTCCTAGGATGTCGGCTTAGTCGTGATCAGTCCATTCAACTCGCTATATAAGCCTTAATTCCAGTCCTTGAGTTACGCCTTTTATAAGTTGAGTGAAGTACACACAAAATACAAAAGTATGCAGTGTTTGGGGTCTCATGCATTGGAAAGAACTGGTGTAGGTAATGACCATGTGTAAAGTTGTAGTTCTCAAGCTCAATCTAAGAACTTCAAACCCTACATGAATCTAGACAAGAGGATTAGAGCAAAAAATAAAAAATAAACAACCCACACAACTACACAACTAAGAAGCACATGGAAATTGGACTGAGAACTGCTGGTATAGAGTATCACAAATGTAACACGAGAAATACATGTTCTGGGTGTATGAAACACTCCACAACAATCCAGAGGTATAATTGAAAACCATATAATGAGTCGCAATACTATTAACAGGCTACTGTGGCTATAAAAAAGTTAAAACAGTCATTTAGTTCTAGACAGCTTATCCTTAACGTTTTTGTGAGCTTACTAACAAGGCATGTAAGATAGGACACATGTCTACAGGCTATTAACACAGACATCCTACACTAATCCATAATCAATGGCATAACCTTCAATGTAGTGAAGAATTTTTGATGAATGCATACTTCTTTACACCTATTTCCTAAAAACAAACTTGAAAAACAATGAGCTGTTTGGAGTAAGATATAGTCACAGGATTGAAAAAATATTAGCAACATTTGTTTGAAACTGTTATTGACAAGTAAGTGTGATGACTTTATGTCATTCCTGGCCTTGTTTAAAGATGAAAAGTATGCTCTTAGAAATAAGGTTCTTTAATAAAGCACTTGCCACTCAAATCATAAAGCTGTACAAATCAATTGCTCTCAAAATGGTTGTTTAAAATAAAATTTGTAAAACTATATTTATTAATTGAAAACACCTGATGCCAGTTTCACCTTCTTAACTGCTTATCCTTCACTGCTAATCCTAGAGGTTCACAAACTTTTGCCACTCACAGATATGTAAGAGAGAGAGAATAAATACATGACTGGGTAGAACATTTTTGTCTCATTTTTTTAAAATGGGATCTCTTTAAATCTGATGGTATTTTAAGTTATATTTATGCAGATACATAGAAAATCCTAAAGGGTTTACAAACTTTCAAGCACCACTGTGTACTATAATGATGTCTTTTACTTTTAACAAGCTATTGCTGACTGATTAAAGAGCTGTACCTGTGTGTGAGACAAAAAAAAAAAAAAAAATCATAAACACAGATTTAAATAGAGCCAGAACTGCTAATTCTGATGGGTTTTTTTTCCCTGCATACATGTACAATGCCCTCCACTAATATAAAAATTACATTTTTGTGAATTTTTTTTAACAAAATATCGGAAGGTTAAACAATAAAGGCAATTTTTCACAGCCTTCTTTGTTCATATTTATCAAGGGTGCCAATATTAGTGAAGGGCACTGTAGCTCAGCATCTCTAAATACACTCACATTCCAGAGAGACTGAGATCTAACACTTACAGACCACCAAGCAGACCTAGAAGAGGCTTATTTCCCTATCAGGAATAGACACACTGAATTACAATCTATTTTAACATCCCATTAATGCAGATTGTAAGATGTATGTTCCCTGAATTGTCTGGGTTCATGTGGTTGGTGAGCTCCTGGTGTAACCTTTGACTCTGGACAGGTGGCTGTAGCACCATTTAAAACCAGTTATTTGACCCCACTTATGCTCTTTGAACCCAAAGCCACAGACACCTGCACAGCAACAGCACTGACTTATGCACCAGCTCAAGATGGAACCAGTATTGCAGAGTTTGAAAAATATCCATACAGAATGCAGTGAGCCTGTGAGAACAAATTTGCATGTAAATGTATTTAGTTACTTATGTGTTCAATTTATTTAGTGCCTTTCTAACACCCAAGGTCACTTTACAAAGTATGTAAAAAAACGTATGTTGGAAACTGCAAGCAATCTGTTGCCAGAGGACCCGAGGGTTTAGGATCACATGTAGGGGTGGAAAAGCTCAAAAGAATATGCCGGAACAAAACCGTGGACTTGGAAATTATTGTAAAGAAGCTTATATTGAATGTGGACAGGGACAGGTAACCAGTGTAACTGATACAACATTGGTGTGATATGAGCAGGTCACCTAGTGTGTGTTGAAATTTTATTGAAGTTTGTCCATTGTTTTAGAGTGTGGACCAATAAAGAGAAGCATTATAACATGAGAGCTAATGAAAGCACAAGTTAATGTTTTAGTATTGTTAATTTTTAGGAAACAATGAAGACAGGTGAGTAAATATCTGTTCCAAGCAGAAGCTCTGGACTCGGGGCTGGCCAAGGCTCTGTAAATGGGAAAAACAAATGACGTAGACCACTAATATCCAGCTAATCAGGACAAGGATTTGTCCTGTCCATTCATAAATCTCCCATACTGAACTTGCACTAAAACTGCTGACTATAACTTATGGCATAGAGTGCATCCGGAAAGTATTCAAAGCACTTCACTTTTTCTACATTTTGTTATGTTACAGCCTTATTACAAAAGGGGTTAAATTTATTATTTTCCTCAAAATTCTACAAACAATACCCCATAATGACAACATGAGATAAGTTTATTTGAAATCTTTGCAAATTTATTAAAAATAAAAAACAAAAAAAGCACATGTACATAAGTATTCACAGCCTTTGCTCA
>JANDJT010000199.1:7991743-8015680 GCA_024331685.1 Stegophilus panzeri | reverse complement strand
GTTGTCACATGAAAAGATATAATCAAATATTTACAAAAATGTGAGGGGTGTACTCACTTTTGTGAGATACTGTAAGTCTTCAGCAGTGTCTGGGAGGTTTTTCCAGGCTGATAATGACTGGGAGTTGAACCACGATGTTCAATTCTGGCCTCAGTAGCATCCAAAAACAAGTCTGGATCAGACATTCTCAAGTGCCGTGGCTGGCAAGCAACACTGAAGGCTCTAGACTAGCTGAGTGGGTTTAGACAGTGATTAGATAATTTACATAGATTTTAAGGATAACAACAAAAATAACTACAGGATGAAAATATTTTAAGACTAACAAAGTATCTTTCTTAATCTGCCTTGTTGTTTTTGCCAGTGCCCTGACTAATATCTATGCAATGTGTGTGTGTGTGTGTGTGTGTGTGTGTGTGTGTGTGTGTAAAATAATCATAAGCACTTAGGTAGATGCTAAAAGGAATAACTTATTCTGGGTGGCCCAGGCTGCAGTACTTTCTATCTACAACCTGAGACGAATGGATCATGACCAGTGGAGTATAATGCGACTGCCAATCATGCAGATGGGGCAGCAGAACGTGACTGTGATGATTACATTCATGAGAAAGGTTTTCAGATGAGCTTTTATTCATTCTTCAGTCCTGCTTTCCCACTGGTACTGAAACGAGCACTTTCAGTCATACCTAAACCCTCTCCACCCCTCCACTCTGATCGCACTTTAGTCCTGTCTCTCGCTGATCACACGCTGACTGCAGCAGCTATCACATATCGTGCATTAATGATTAAAGCTAACCTTACAGAGAAGAAGCAGGAATAATCACTAGCTGGTTGATATGCTTGTAATGTATGTGAATATGCACCTGTATGACTATATACAGCATATAATAGGGCACTAAGGGTACAATTGAACTATTTCTGCAAAATATAAACTTAAACTTAAGATTATAAACAGATAAATAAGCAAACACCTTAGGACTGGGGTTAGCACTCGGTGTAACACAGTGCAGACCTGCTGTGTGTGTGTGTGTGTGTGTGTGTGTGTGTGTGTGCAGTAAGATGATGATATGGTAATGTGAAAGACTGACAGCTGGTTATTTATGAGAGAGAGAGCGAGAGAGAGAAAGAAAGAGAGAGAGAGAGAGAGAGATGTTCATCAAGTTTTCAAACTATATTTTCAATACAATGACAATAATGCACTACATACAGTGCTGCCAATTAAGCTTTTTGAATTGGATAAGGTAAGAGTGACAGAGGGAACTGGAGATGCATGGCCTTCGAGAGTGTTGACATGCTGTATGAATACACTAAAATCAAAATAAACCAGCAGGGCAGCGCACAGCCTGTTATATTCTCTAACATTTCAGTTCCTCTGACAACCACCTACCAGGCTGTGTACTGCACAATACAGTGCATATGAGACAACCAGACAAAAACATAGCTCCAGTAAACAACACTCCTAAAACAGAACTTGATAAGGTTGTATAGTTGATTTAGGACTATGGACATTCAGTGGTAGCTGTTTATTTTAGAGTAAAATACGTACTTAATAATTACTGGTAAGTATGTGGTAATTACTCATGTCTGATGCATATTTGCATAGTATGTACTTGTAAAACAGTCTTATACTTATAAAACAGAAATAAAACAGTCTCCTCTGAAAGTATTGGAACACCAAGGACAATTCTATTGTTTTTGCTATTGAGATCAAAAGAGGAACATGAGATGATTGATAAGAATTTCAGCTTTCATTTCCTGATATTTACATCTAGATGTGTTAAATAATTTAAAACATGGCATCTTTGTTGATGGACTACCCAATTTTTAGGTGAGCAAAAGTATAGGAGCAGATATTCTTAAAGTAAATTAAAGTAAATATAATTTCTTTTTTGTGGTATGGCCGCTATATTTCTGCACTCTAAGTCTTCTTTGAACAGTGGATTGTGAAGTGTGAAGTGAAGTGTTGTTTTTGGGTATTTTTTCACAGCTCTCACAATGTTTCTGATATTAACTGCTGTTGTTTTCTTTGGCTGACCTGTTCCATGTCTGGTTGTTAGTACACCAGTGGTTTCTTTCTTTTTCAGTACATTCCAGATTGTTGTATTGGCTATGCCCAATGCTTGTGCAGTGGCTCTCATAAATGTTCCCTCTTTTCTCAGCTTCAAAATGGCTTGCATTTCTCCCATAGACAGCTTTCTGGTCTTCATGTTGTCTTCATGCAGTCTTCACAGGCAAAACCTAGGGCTTAAACCAAGAGTACACATTCAGAGCTATTAATTCTTTAAATAATCATTTTTACAGGGCACATCTGGGCAGCAAGAAACACCGATCAGTCACATGTTCCAGTATTTTTGATCACTTGAAAAATGGGCGAGTTCAAACAAAAATGTTATAAGTTGTTCGACACATCTAGATGTAAATATGAGGAAATGAAAGCTGAAATTCTGATCTATCGTCTCATAATCATCTTTTGATCTGAAACCAAAATGTCTTCAATGTATAGCAAAAACAATAGAATTGGCCTTACTGTTCCAATACTTTTTGAAGGGGACTATAACTACTGTGAAAGATATCAAGTATATTCATGCTAAGCATTAACATAATAGTGGCTAATAGTACTACAGTCCTTTAGTAAATACATGCATATCTGACTGAAAATAGTTGCAGGACACAAATGTGTATTAGTGCTGGTGATATTTTTTATGACAACAGTGTGATACCCAGGATGGATATCAGGCCAATAACAGCAAGAAATGGTGCATAAAAGGATGATTTCAATCTGATCCTAAAACTATATAGGAGGAGTTTTCCTATCAAAAAAGCATTCCAATGTAAAAGAACCCTTGAAATGATCTATCCAAACAACCACCGAAGAACCCTTGTAGATTTGTTTTTGCGTGTAGTCATTAAAATATCAATAAAATATTATTATTTTAAATATTAAATATTAATTACTATTATTTTTACTTACTTTAATAAATATTACTTACTTACACCCATGACGATTGGAGTAACACCATGTACATAGTAGTTTTCACATATGTACTTGAATATCCAGTATGCAGGATATTTACCATCTTCTAGTTACTGCATATTTATTGATTAAACACTAGGTACTTGTAATAAAGTGCTACGAAGAAAGAATATTGCACCTAATTGGATAATATCAAATCGTTTCTATATTTTGTATTATATAATATTTTGTATTATTTGTCTTAAGGCCCACATCTAAATCTGATGGGGGGAATGGAGAAGAAACGGCTCTCAGTTGTGTAACACTACTTTCATCTCCTGAACCCGCAACTGAGGATATACATGATAAAAGATTTTCACAAGGGTGAATTCAAACCCAGAATAACATTCATCCTCAGAAAATTCACTTCTCTCTCTCTCTCTCTCTCTCTCTCTCTCTCTCTCTCTCTCTCTTTGTGACTCTTTAGTGTAAATGCATGTTAATGCTTTCCTTTTACAGTCCCTTAGATTGTAAGTATGAATCTAGTGAGTCTGTGGTACAAAATCTGAAGAACTGACTAATTGTTTTGAGCAAATATTGTAATTACCAACCAGTTTTATTACATGTCACTGAAATTCCTAGTAGACCGAGTTATTAAGAAGACAAGGAAACGACACAAGTCAGTACAATGTAATTGGATAATTATTTGGATTAACAAGGTGGCACACAAGGTGGCACACATAGACTTGCTGTCTATTATGGATTTTGCAAAACTTCAAATAGCACAATCTATGAAATCTCAATTTTGACACTGTATAAATTGTATGTGCAGTCATATAATATGCAGTTAAATAATTTTACATAGCATGTATCACTTTATTACTACCAAATACAAGTGAAAAAAGTGAGATGGAAAAAAAAATGCTGGTCCATTTTGCTTAGTGGGGCAAAATTACTTGCTGGTGTTTTCAAGGTTTGTTTTAGTTGACCTTTTTGTGCTTTACTTCTTAATACCTAGAACCTGTAAAAAAAAATTTGTTAAGCTGTCTTGTAGCTATATTTTTATACCAGAAAATTAACTGCTTCTTTGGTGTTTATCCTGCACACATATCTGCATAATAGTGTGTTTAGCATTTTCTTAGATGTATTTTAGTTTCACACTCTTGGCATTTACTGTCTTTTTACCAAAATAATTATTCAGTCCTTTGTAGATGGTACTACGGATGGTATTACTGTTTCCTCAGTATTCTATATTGTGTATTGTGTTGTGATATTTAGAAAGGGAAATAGATGGAACATTACATTTTGTGTAGCTTATTTTACAGTTGATCATAATCCACAAGAGTAAGAATGATTGTTTTAATTAGGAGAGAACAATGAGAACAGGGCAGAGGAGAATTGGAGAGATGAAAGGGGATTATGTGCTCTCTCTTTTTTCACAAACATGCAGACACACAAACAAATGCACACATACTGATGAAGATCACTGGAGGTCAATTGTGAGAAATGAGACTATTCTGCGGGTGTACAGTATGCCACGCGGTAGAGCGATCCTGCTATCTTTAGAGAGGTCAAAATAACACTGCTGCCCTGCAGAGAGATGGAGAGAGAGAGAGAGAGAGAGAGAGTGAGAGAGAGGAGTGTGTGTGTGTATATGTGTGTGTGTGTGTGTGTGTGTGTGTGTGTGTGTGTGTGTCAGAGAACAAAGAGTCATTGCTCAATGTGACAGGCACTCCCGGCAAGGAACAAATGCACTATTTTAACCTTTATCATGGCTAGGACACACACACACACACACACACACACACACACACACTGCTGTGAAGGACAAGTGCTTTAGCAGGTACAGACAATAAGAGGACATTAATGTGGAGGTGGCATTTCCGGCTCTTAGCTTTTAGCAGAACTGCTGTAATCTATATGGCTTTTTTTTAAAAAAAAAAGAAATTTCTGAATAGTCCTATCTTTTAGCATAGAGAATGAGAGAGAGAGAGAGAGAGAGAGAGAGAGATGTAGGCTGTTTATTTATGAATTCTGTTCCATAATGAAAGGCTCTGTGGTGCTGCAGCAGTTCTGAGATCAGCAGATGGCTGTACCGCTGCCCGCAGGGTTTGCTTTGGAGGATGGATTATTCATCATCCCTTCCTGCCATCACTAATATAATCTCCCCAACCAGCTAACAGCACACAAAGCTAATAACACACTGCCTGTAACCCACAACTCTGATAACACAGAATGGTAAATAAACCCAACTCAGCCAAGTAAAGGAACCATTTATCATAATTTATATTGTTTTGCAGGATAATTGAATTTTTGGTAAGGTTTCAATTTATGCTTAAAATATTCATTTTTATTAGGACTCCTTTTTTTTTTTTTTTTTTTTTTTTTTTTTACATTTTTTACACTGAATGTATTCAAAAATCTTGTGTTCAAACAAAACCCTACTGTGTGTCTCATCTTTGAGTGCCAGCGAGCCCAACTGCTTACTTCTCTCCATCCTTGTTTTGGTACAAACAGCCTGTGATCTTCTTGCATTCTAGTGAATATTTAATATGCACACTAACATGGTCCATAGAAAAGAACATGAATAATTATATAACATTATAAGAGTGCAAGTGCCCAGCGAATCCACACAGGAGAAACAGTGTTAACGCCTACACTCTACATTTGAGAATAATGTATCTGCACTGTTCATAAATGTAGGTGTTAACAGCTTTGTAATTTCACTGGACAAACTCCATCAGAACTGATACATTATAGTGCTTTCAGCTGCTACATAATATGCAATCAGTATCAGTAGCCAATTTGGATATACTGCAGAGTTGTACCTTTTACACGGCAAATTAAAGGTGTCGTCAGTGATTTATAAAAATAAAATAAAAAACATTTTTTGTAATATTTTGAGATCCCACATTCTGGAAATCGTCAATACAATATCTGCTCAGAGGAAAAATTCCATCATCCTGGCTACATACAGCCTTGGCATAACTTGTCTTTATAGAGCTTGCTTTGTGCACAGGGGCATTGTCATGCTGGAACATGTTTGGGGGCCTCTAATTCTAGTGAATGGAAATCTTAATGCTACAGCATTCAAATACATTCAAGACAATTGTGTGCTTCCACCTTTGTGGCAACAGTTTGGGTAAGGCTTACATGTGTGTGTGTGTGTGTGTGTGTGTGTGTGTGTGTGTGTGTGTGTGAGGTGATCAGGTGTCCATAAACTTTTGACCATATAGTGTGCATTTGATTTATTCTCTGGGTTTTTCCAATTGGAGTAATATTGTGACATGTGTCTTATCAGAATCTGTCTGGATAAAGATATGGAACTGCCACTAATAAAATACAGACTGTAAATACAAAAATAAGCAATAATAATGATAATAAGTGGATTCTGGTGATTATTATATCTGGCCAATTAAGGCTGCAGTAACATTATTGCCATGTTTTTATTTTCCCTAAAAACTGTGATCTTGCACACTAATAAGTTAGGCTAACAAATTAGCAAGTTACTGTGTTATACTCAAACTGAAGGACTTTCAATTTAAAAAAAATCCATTTAAAAAAAATCCAGTGATCCTTGCTCTGTTCCCATCGCAGCCAATCATAATGCTTCACTTTGTTTACAACAGTTGGTATAAACCTTCAGATCTCACACATTCAGTATAGACACATAACAACTTAAAGGTGCTGTCTTCCTCTTAATTGTCTGCTCATGAGAAAAGGTTCCTGATGTGTGGGAAGGGAGACACTTTCTTTTCTGATTTGCGGATGGAAGAATGAAAGCCCTCCTTAATAAAACATGACTGTGTAGCTGCTACAGTCAGTTTGTGTTGAATGAGAGACAAGCAGACAAATGTCAGCTCACTCTCTCAATACTAATCTCTCTCTCTCTCTCTCTCTCTCTCTCTGTGAGTACAGGATTTGGGAGATGGAGGTTTTGAGAGGAACTGGAAAGGGATCGGCATCTCTCTGCTGGTGATTCTGGTGGTGCTGTCTCTGATTAGTCTCGCCATCTTCTTTCTTTCTAAAGGTTTTTGAATCGCACATGTGCACACACATGCATGCATACTTGTATGATTATTATCATGTAATTAATATGATATTCATTTGATTACAATATCTGATATAGAATTCAATTTGATATTTGATGCGTTATGTCTGTGGCCTTTTCTGTGTGTGGGAAGGCATATTTTTATATCTTGGTAAAGACCAAATGTCCCCAATATCTGATAGTGTTGAACTTGTGGGGGCTTTTGGCTGGTCCTCACAAAGACAGAAGTTTTTTTTTCCTTTTAACTAAAGCTGCAGCTTTTATTTAAAAATTAAAGGAACTTTTTGCTTAGAGGTTTCATGTATATGCATAACATTAATTAGGTATGTCAGTGAAATGTCAAAGTATGTCAGTGAAAGGTCCTAACAAGGATAGTAAGCCAGTATAGGGGTGTGTGTGTGTGTGTGTGTGTGTGTGTGTGTGTGTGTGTGTGTGTGTTTTATGTTTGAATTCAGATGATGGAACTAAAGCTCTGAAATCTCATCTGACCTTGGACGACCTTTTCCTCAGAGACTTTCAGGTTCAAGCCCCCGAGGTGCAGTGGATCAGTGGTGAGTGACCTCTATTTTATGTTGGTTTGTATTTATCAAAGTGTGTGTGTGTGTGTGTGTGTGTGTGTGTGTGTGTCTTCAGACCAGTCTTTGGGTCTTTGTCTAAATCAGCCATCATAAACATCCTCCATCTGCTGCCACTATCAGTCTTGGACCACAGGGTGTTCACATGCACAGACACACACATACATACACACACACACACACACACACACACACACACACACACACACACACGCAGAGAGATGAGTCCAGATGTGTGGTGTAATTATCAGATCTCCAGACAGCTCGTGTCAGTGCTGAAGAATGGATCTGTCGGATGCACAGAGACAGGAGGCGTGGGATAAAAGGAGGCAGAAAGAAAGAAATAAAAGCGGAGACAGATAGATAGGCATACACAAAACCCCTATAGAAATATTTTTATGCTGCACTATTGAATTGCCTGATGAAAAAAAGAAATAAGACCTACTTTTTTTTAAAGGATTTATAATGGCAGTTTTACTCTTAAGTCCAGAAAGTTTTCCGGTAATTTCATTCTCTGCACATGCATATCACAGGTGATGATAATGGAATGTAACACTGACAGCTTTCAAGAGTAATAAGGAGATATTTCTAGCAAACATGATAAAATATTTAAGGAAATAAATATTTGATGAGGATAGTATGAGTGTGAAGGTTACATGGAGGATGTGAAACGAAGTGATTATAAGATTTCTACAAACAAGTCCTTGTCTTGTGTCACATGACCAACAGTAAACTAGTGGTATTTAACAATCAGGCGATATATGAAAATTAAATTTTATTAATAACATTTGTTAATGTTTTGCTCAGTTGGCTAAATTTTCTTTGGAAGACTCATGCTGTGGTTGATTGGGGTGTATTTACATTGGGGAGTATTTACACTCTTGTGATATTCATCTCTTCAAAAGTCCAAATTTGTTGTAATGCAATTCTCAGCATGCATTCACGCTTCAGGCAGAATGGGCCTAATCCGATCTTTTCCCAGAGATGTGATCGTGTGAACAGCAAACATTTGATTCGTGCTTTGTTTAGACAGAAAAAAAAAGTGAAACTGTATGTTTACATGTTAAAATAATATACGAAATGGGCAGTGTACATATTTTTGGGGGGATTGGTTGTTGAGGGATGGTGTGTCAATAGTGGCAATCCATTTTGTTGACAATGCTGGCCCACAAAACAGAATTACGTTAAATAACATCATTAAACAAGATTGTAATCAGCCCTTGTGAAGACGATAAACTTGGTTCTCATTCATAGTCTTGCAGATATTGTAAATTATCGTATATAGGACAGTCTATATCATTGATCTTTTCCTTCAGTTGATGTGATCACATTTGGAGCACAATCCCTAAGTTGCTCTTTGTCATAATTATTATTGTTTTGAGCATGTGGGTCGGTTCAGGAGTGTGACGTGGGGTATGTCTCAACCAGCTCCCTAGTTCAGTAGGTAGTGAATCAGTATATCATGTACATGAGTTGGCGCACTGGTAAGGACCCTGACTCACTACACATTGGGACACTGAAAACTCAATTTTCGGTGACACGACTACGTATTCAGGTTGTAAAACATCACCAAAAAATAAAAACGTAAAAATATTTGTTTTATACATCATATACATTTGTAAGCTTAATCATACACATTTCTGTCATAATATGTCAAGCAGGATCACAGGCAAGCTAGTGGGTTAAAAAAAAAAAAATCATTAAACACTTAAAAGTCGTTAGACTCAAACAAACTGTATATAGAACATCAAATAAAGTTTAAAAATCACTAATGTAAGTAATGATTTGAGAGCTACAACAACAGTAACAAGCTACTTACATTTGTAGCCGGATGTTGGCTGAGAGTTCGTCTCCCATTTTTTTCGAGCTGAGAGGCTTCAGAAAACATGATGTCATTTCCAGTAAGGGAACATACTGAGCATAGATGCGCCCTGGCTTTTGTGGGACATTGTGGGATTTTTTAGGGAGCGAGCGTTCCAGTGCACTGGAAGGATTCTGCGATTGAGACAGCCCTTAAAATGGCCGACCCCCTGATCAGTGCCCTAACTACTGAATTAGGTAGCTGGTTGAGACACACCCCTGGTCAGACTGGTGTCACATTAAAATGACATCATAAAAATATGATATCTACAACGTAATGTGTCCACGTGGCCTCTGTATGGTGAAACAAATGGAAGTTTGGTTAACAATCAATGATAAGTGTGTTTACAGTGGAATTTTAGTGATACAGGAGCATTTACACTCATTTTCAGCCATAATTAATTTGCATTCTGCACGAAAAACGTTGCATGTTATGTAATGACATTAGCATACAAGCCTAAACACACAGTTTAAAAATGTAGCCACATGCTAATGCATATATGTGCTTCTCTGTGTGTTTGCATTAATCAGGAGTAGGAGGATGTTATCCATCAAGTCAAAATAATAATTTGTTTCTGTCATGGCCAATCAGAATGCTTCGTTCTGTTTTTCACACTCACACACACACACACACACACACACACACACACTTTGTGCAGACACTCAAGTATGTTCACACCACCCTTGGCAAATTATGTCCTCATGGACTTCATGTTGGAACAGGTTTGGGTTCCTTAGTTCCACTGAAGGTAAATTGTAATGCTACAGCATATGTAGATATTCTACACAATTGTGTGCTTCCAACTTTGGGGCAACAGTTTGGGGAAGACAGAGATGGAAACTTGGGTCTGTGGCTTGGAATCGAGTCACACTTAAGTTGCAAAAAAAATTACTTGACTTGGACTCGTGAACAACTGACTTGAGACTTGACTGGGACTTCAAGACAGAGACTCGTGAAAAAAAATCATTTTGGTTTGGCATTCCCGATTACATTCTCTCTTTACTACCCCACATGACACATCGAACTCCACGTTTTTCTATTTATTCCTCAATCATTCATTCCCTATCAGTAAATATCACAACAATTCATCTCTAAACACACCAAGCCAGCATTATTATATACACACATGATGCATCTGAAGGCGCGTGTTCATCACCCATTGGAAAAGTGCTGTTATATAAATGAACACAAACAATAACGATATAGTCAAGTCTTACCTTGTGATAATCTTCGTTTCATTTAATTTGAAAAGCAATCAATTAATCCAAAGAGAAGTTGCAGTGTTACACAGCTGTCAGGGGCTTGCTCGCTGTCCATTTTCAAGAAGTACAAATGTTTCCATGTCCTTTTCATGTCCACCCCCCCCCAAGTATTAGCTACCATATGCATATAATATTAAAGTTTACCAAGTTAAATTGCATCTATACACAGGGGTTTTGTTACTGCCGGCGCTCACTGGAAGACTACTTACCCATCATTGCTTGAGAACTACAGCAAACTACGGCAGCTCAAATAGCTCAAAAAACACATCAGGTTTTTTTCTCCTGGTAACAGTCTCGGCGTTCCAAATGGTATAAATCACCCTTTGAAGGGAGAGTAATCAAGCTAGTCATGCTGTAAGATTGCTTCAAACCGATTTCCAATAAAAACGACTTAAAATTTGAGTTCCGAGTGACCGTTTTTAATAGTTTGAAAGTAATAGTTTTTTGATTGTGTATAAAAATTTAATTAATGATTTAAGTAAAACCTTGTGTGCTGTATTAGACAATTTTGAATAAATGAACAAGACATTCTGTAGAAATCATCAGTTTTAATATTTAAAAATGGATTTAGCCTCATACACTGTTAATTACAATAACTAGCTGATAGAACTATTGCTAAAAAATAGAACAAAGACTTGAGACTTGAATTGGACTCCAATTCAGAGACTTGAGACGTGACTTGGACTCCACCTCAAAGACTTGAGACTTGACTTGGGCTCCACCTCAGAGACTTGAGACTTGACTTGGATTCCACCTCAGAGACTTGAGACTTGACTTGGACTCTACCTCAGAGACTTGAGACTTGACTTGGGCTCCACCTCAGAGACTTGAGACTTCAGGGACTTGTGAACATGTCTGGGGGAAGAACCACATATGGGTGTGATGATCAGGTGTCCACAAACATTTGGCCATACAGTGTATATATATGAAGAAACATCTTAATTACATCCTAAGTATCCTAAGTCCTCTGTGACCACTGAAAAATGCAGAAAACACACACAAAATACATCCTGGTTGCCAGAGACATGACTGGTTAAGTTGAGATTGTGATACACTTTCTCCTACATTGTGAAAAGGTTCTGAAAAGAAACATGTTCTTTGATGAAATAGCACAATTCCAATTTATTCCAGTGAACTGAATAAAGAATTACAAGTCACCTTGGGGAAGAAAATGAGTTGCAGAATGTCACAGCGTGAGGGACAGTGAGTCACCCAGATTCACCTCACAGATCCTGGTTTATTTATTAATTTCCATCTTTACCAAGGTTTTGTTTTGTATGAGTGTTAGCAAAAATATAGTGATATTTGTATGCACAGATTTCTTAAAGAGTCTGTTCTATTTATATGCTAATTGCTTGGGTGATCTGTAGCATTCAGGCCAATAAAGCACTACTTAACTGAATAATTAGACAGCTCTGCTAATGTGTTAGTGTTCTCAGGATGATTTACCTAATACTTAGTTCTTTGGTTCCTCGGGCTATCACACACTACAACAATCCAGTCTGTCCCCCTTTCTTCAATATAGGAACTTTTTCTTCCTCAAGCTACTGAGAAAAATGTTACAATTTTCTGTTCTGTGCATTTATTAAAGACATTTTTGCTGTTTTAGGGATGTGGTTTTGTGAGTTTCAAAACAGCTAGCACAACTGATTCCTATTAAATATCAGAAACGATATGCATTATACAATATGCCACAAAATAACACAATATTTATTGGGTGCATTTATTAAAAATATAAAAACAAAATGCTTTTAATTCAATTGGCTGGAACTTGGGCTAGATGGATAATAAACTTGCAAAGTCTGGATTTATAGCACATAGCACTCCAGTCACTTCACTTTTGTAAGCAGACATTACATTAACTCTTTGAGGCACAGTGATGCCTCTAAGAAACCAGTTTTTCTTTTTTCATTTCTCAATTTGCATTAGTATTTAAAGAGGGAAGCAGACCAGGGAAGTGATGTGAACTGAATTAGTGATGAAGCTCATGGCACTGACCAAACAGTAGTGAAAGGTTGAAGAAAAAGGTATGGCAGTGGGAAAATAGAGCACAATAAAAGGGCTGTGCTGTCTATAGACAGATTGGCCCATTGGGTAAAGGACGTGATTGCACAAGCACACTTGAAAGAAGGTCCACGTATTAAATGCCATTCAACATTCAGTATAACTACCTCCTGGGCAGCACTATAAGGAGTCTCACTTGCAGACATTTGTGAAGTGGTGGCATGGAGTTCACTGTCTTCCGTTGCCAGGTTTTAGCTTTTTCATTGCAACTCATGATCCTCTCCCTCAACAGCTTGCTGTACTACACTACAGTACAACTAGGCACCAAAAACATTTACATGAAACAGCAAAGGAACCTTGACTGGCTAATGTTTCCTTTTTCCAGTTCATCAACTACAGTATTTAGCCAATGTAATTTTCAGTATTGATCAAATAAATGGCTTAAATAACTTTAAACTGGATTTAACGCTATAAGCAATGCTATGTAATGTTAGCCTAGCTAGGAGACTAACATTACCTAGCAAGTATCTTGCAACTCTGCTTCCAGTGAGTTACAGTAATGTGTATGTGTAATGTGATTTTGTACAGTGTAGTTGTCGTCACCCCGCCACCCAGACCCACTGATAAACTGCAAGTGACATAAGCATCAGTTGCTAGTTCCTAGTATGAACACAGAATAATGTTGCTGTTATTTTTCCCCCATCACTCCAATGCTGCTGTTCTGTTGTGTCTTTCCTCCAGTCTCTCCAATGCTGATGTTCTGCTGTGTCTCTGCTCCAGTCTCTCCAATGCTGTTGTTCTGTTGTGTCTCTCCTCCAGTCTCTCTAATGCTGCTGTTCCATTGTGTCTCTGCTCCAGTCTCTCCAATGCTGTTGTTCTGTTGTGTCTTTCCTCCAGTCTCTCCAATGCTGTTGTTCTGCTGTGTCTCTGCTCCAGTCTCTCCAATGCTGTTGTTCTGTTGTGTCTTTCTTCCAGTCTCTCCAATGCTGCTGTTCTGTTGTGTCTTTCCTCCAGTCTCTACAATGCTGCTGTTCTGTTGTGTCTCTCCTCCAGTCTCTCCAATTCTGTTGTTCTGTTGTGTCTTTCCTCCAGTGTCTCCAATGCTGTTGTTCTGTTGTGTCTCTCCTCCAGTCTCTCCAATGCTGTTGTTCTGTTGTGTCTTTCTTCTGGTCTCTCCAATGCTGCTGTTCTGCTGTGTCTCTCCACCAGTCTCTCCAATGCTGTTGTTCTGTTATGTCTCTCCTCCAGCCTCTCCAATGCTGTTTTTCTGTTGCATGATGCTTGCTAGTGTGAATGCAGAATAATGATGTTCTGTTTTGTTTGGGTCCCTTCACTTCACTTCTGCTATTCTGCTGTCTCTCATCCAGTCTCTCTATTGCTGATTTGTTTTGTCTAGTCTCTCTGTTGCTATTTTAGTATCTCCTCCACTCTCTCTAACACTGCTGTTTTGTTGGGTCACATCCAGTCTATCGAACACTGAAATACTGTTGTGTCTGCTCTGCTCTCTAAAAAGCTATTATCCTTTCTCCCTCAGTCTCTCTAAGTCTTTTATGTGTCCCTTTTAGCCTAACAGTACTTTTGTGTTGTGTGTCCTTCTGGCACCCAGTCCTTCAAGCACTGAAAGTTTTTTTCTCGGTCTCTGTAATACATGAATCTCCATGCACCTCTCATGGTTCTGTTGTATAGTTCTCCATCTCTCTGAGTTTCTGTAATACATGTCACTGAAAGTCTCTCTAATGTGCTGGTGTCTGGGTCTCTTTCCATTTTGTCGTTCTAGTATCGTCTTTCCACACTTCCTTGCTTTTTCAAAGGCTTACACGCTACTTTTTAAGTAACTTTGTTGGTACTGTGTCTCTTTCACTGTCCTACTAATGCTTGTCTATCTCAACCTGCTTTGTGCAGTCAGTCATTCACTGACAAGATTGTAATTTTTGGTTCCTCACTCTGCTCTCCACGCTACCGCCTGCTTTCATGTGTCAGCCAGGCTTTGTACAGGCTCTGCAGAAATCTCATTAAACACAGCCAGAGTACAGAGTCACTTCTCAGACCTGATTCTCCACACTGCACAAAATCCCACTACTCTGGTTCTCTCTCACTCACAAACACACACAAAGACTCTCTCTCTCTCTCTCTCTCTCTCTCTCTCTCTCTCTCTCTCTCTCTCGTATTTCACGATCTTTATGGGTTATTTATATTTACTTTAGCTACATAATGATTTGTCTAACCAAAAAGAGATTTTTGCCTATTTAATTTGAAAAGACATATATACAGATTTATATTTTAATTACTTTTATTCATGGGAACTAAACAAATGTTCCCACAAGGTCAAATCCATCCATCCATCCATCCATTTTCTGTACTGCTTATTCTACACAGGGTCGCGGGGAGCCTGGAGCCTTGGGGGACAAGGCTAGGGACACCCTGGACAAGGTGCCAACTCAATGCAGGGCACAATTGCACACCCATTCACACACCCATTTACACACTACAGACAATTTGGAAATGTCAATCAGCCTACAATGCATGTCTTTGGACTAGGGAGGAAACCAGAATACCCAGAGGAAACCACCGAAGCACGGGGAGTACATGCAAGCTCTACGCACACAGGGCAGAGGCAGGCCACGAGGTCAAATTTACCATGTTTATGTAAACATTTGCCAAGGCAAAAATAAATTAATACAAGCACACACATATTCACACTTGTATCTGTAAATACACACACACACACACACACACACACACACACATGCACTGATGGTTGAAAAGCAGCAGCATCTTGCACTCAGCCTTGTTAACACTGTAGTGCACAGAGTTAAGGTGAGTGTCAATGTGATGGGCAAAGAGCTTTGGGATGTCTAGATCTCTTCTCTGTGGTCTGATTTGTAAAATCACTGCTGTCAAACAGCAAGAGGAAGAAGAACATTGTCAGCAGAACATTGTCACATTCACAACACGCAGTCTGAATGTGATGGCTCTCTTCTCTCTTGCCCTGTCTCACATGTCACCTCAGCGGTGGAGATCATCTATAGGAGCAGAGATGGAAACGTAATGAAAGCAAATATCCAGACCAATCAGACTGAGCTTCTGATGAAAAACAGTACATTTGTGAGTAATTTTTTAACCTCTTAAACACTGTGCCAATGTTTTCATCTGTTTTATAAGTTATTATGCTTTTAGGACAGGCTGATTCTTTCTGTGACCTTACTACTAATTTCGATTTTCTGAATGATCGTGTTGACGTAATATTTTTGATAGAACAGTCGCATAATATCAGTGATACCTGGTCATAATCTAATGCCTTAATCAGTTTTTCCCATGACAATGCATGTGTAATATATTCAAATATTGTCATTTGTATTTTTATACAGGTAACATTTAAAGCTTCTAAATTTTCAGTCTCACCAGATCTCAACTATGTTCTCCTAACATATGATATCAAAAAGGTCAGAGGTTCTTACATTGCAAACTACACTGTTTTTCCTCCCTTGTTTCAAATCTAATATAAAAGCCATAATAATTTTAAAATGTTTCAAATATGATAGATTTTTGGGAATAGTATATAGCAAAACTACAGTACACTCATACATGAATTTAAGTTCAGCTTCAGGTTGAGTGATGTTATAGTCCAGATTGCAGGCACTGGTTTGGAGTCTATTCAGTTTTACAGATCAATAATGTTTATGACTGGTTGTGTTCACTGGAACCCACACACACACACACACACACACACACACACACACACACACACACACACACATTCACATGCAGTAGTGATGTCAGGTTGTGGTCAGTGGTTTGACTATTGCTGTGTATAAACTATAGAAGGATGCATATGTCTGAGACACTGCCAATCGATGGTTTTGTTTAATCATTACACTTGATACGTTTTTTTTTAGGAATGCATTCTTTCAAACTGAAGGAAATAATTTTTATCATTTTCCTGTTTTAGGTGTATCAATACTCCTTTCTGGCATCTTACCTGATCTACAATTTGCATACAAGGTACTGAGGCACATCAAAATATTTATAAATGGGGAAGGGGCATCCATTCATCCATCCATTTTCTGTACCGCTTATCCCACACAGGGTTACGAGGGAGCCTGGAGCCTATCCCAGGGCACTCGGGGCACAATGCAGGGGACACCCTGGACGGGGCGCAAACCCAACGCATGGCACACACACTCACACACCCATTCACATACTATGGACAATTTAGAGATGCCAATCAGCCTTTAACGCATGTCTTTGGACTGGGGAGGAAAACGGAGTACCTGGAGGAAACCTCAGTGGCATGGGGAGAAAATACAAACTCTACGCACTCCATGCTAACCACTTAGCCATTGTGCGGGGAAGGGGCATAGTTTTATATTTTAGTGAGGACCAAATGTCCCCACAAGGATAGGAAAATCTGACGGTTCTGACCTTATGGAGACATTTGACTGGTCCCCATAAGGAACTCTTTTTATACAAGACCTGCTGCTTTTATTTAAAAAAAAAAAAAAAAAAGAAGAAGAAAAGAATTTAAAAAAAAAGAAAAAAGAGCGTAACATAACATTAATTAGCTGCAGTATAGTAAGACAAATGTGTGTGTGTGTGTGTGTGTGTGTGTGTTTGTGTTTGTAGAGAAGTGCATGAGTTGAACCCGCCTGAGGTATCAGATTCGGTGCTGCAGTTTGCCTCATGGGGAGTTCAGGGGCAACAGCTGGTGAGTAATTACACACTGCTCATCATCACGCAGTCCAACAGAGCAGCACAGCAGAACACACTGAAACCTCATGTAACATTACACAGCACCATGCAGCCATGCAGAACAAACAACAACAGCTAACACATCGCCCACAACACTGTGCACTTTTTAATTATCTTGTGAATCAGAAATCCAGGGAGGAAGTAAATATATGCTCACATGTGTGCAATTAGTGGCATGTTGGAGGGCTTTGACATATCCAAACTGTGAGGTGATTATTTATCTATCTATATATCTATCTATCTATGTATTTATTTATTTATCCTAGTTAATCAGAATATCTATGTCTGCAAGCATAAGCATGAAGACCATATGCATACTGCAAAATAAGCAAAAATGATTATTTTTTCTTAGCTATGCCACAGGCAACCTGATTTCAGTATCATATTAACCTACAGAAGATACACAATGCCACTATTATTACCATGTGCTTGCAGGGAAAGTAATTAAGAAGTCACTGAGAAAAGTATCTCTGTTCTGTCTTCCTCTCATTTTTATGCATTTGCAGTTTAATCTATTGCACTAGAAGACTCAGATCTCCTGAAACAAGCAGTACTCGTACACACACACACACACACACACACACACAGAGAGAGAGAAAGTGAGGGGAAGAGAATGAGAGTGAGAGAGATTAGATATTCATGAACATTTGCATATCTTAGGCATATGCAGACCCTTTGAACACTTTGATTTATTAGTGTTTTATAGCATCGCTGCTATTTATCAGTGTTTGGGTAAGATGAGATAAAAGTATTAGCGCCAGTCAGTAATGTGGGATATATATTTTCGGTGACACCTCCACTGCAGTAAATTCTGTGTATGCTTTAGAGCAGTGAAATCTGTGTATCTCTCGCTCTCTCCAAATAGGTGAGCATTGAGTAATTCCAGAAACACTGCAGGCAACCTGCACTTCAGGGCAAACATACAAATGCACAATCAACACATCCCTGAATTAGAATCGCATAATTACCATCCATTATTACAGTGTGCTTGCAGAGAAAGTAATTAAGTAAGTAATGACATACGTACTTGCATGGCTCATGCATCTGTAGACTAATCTATCTTCTACTCAGTCCTCCATCTGTTTTAGTAAAAACGCGTTCTTTGGTTTGTGTCTCTAGGGGAACCCATAATAGTTCTAGGTAGATGTCTAAAATAGAGTATCCTATCAGTCAGGGCTCCAAGTAAATCTCCTATAGGAAGAGATAAAATATATCCAACAATCGAAAGACTCATTGAGGAACTTAACTATGTAATTAATGTCTCCAAGTGAGGTCTGTTTGAAGTGCTCAGGACTTTACCATACTACTGTACCTGCACAGTGAAAACTTGGAGGGAGCAGTGACTCGTTGGCTAATAAGTTTCTGAGCTTGTAACTGGAAGTCTATGAAATCACCAAATCACCAGATGGTGATTGTTGGACCCTTGATCAGGGCTGTTAAAACTGCTGTGCTCTAGGCATGAATTGTATCCTGTCTCAATTGGACAAAATCGCCTGCCACATGTATACATTTAAATGTATGCATAGCTACTATTACATGTAACTCTCATATGATTTATACTTTAACTCACTGCTTAAGCTGGGTGACGTGTTTGCTCTAGTACATCTAAATAATTGCTCTTCCACTCACTTCCATTTTATATAACAACAACCTTTTATGGAGTAGGCTTGGATTATGAAACTTTCTTGCATTAATTTGCTGCTGTTTTTACTCCGAATGATTTGCCCTAATAAATTGATGATAGAGTCAACCGTAGCAATTTTAGAGTGAGTGGTTATAGAGTGGGTGATTATAGAGAGAATGGTTATACACTGGGTGAGATTAGAGTGGGTGATCATCCAATGGATGGTTATATAAAGGGGAAAACAAGATAGCTAAAATGGTCTGGTGATTAAAGGTAAGTGGATGATTAAAGAGAGGGAAAACTGACTGCCAGTTTGGAACTGACGATCAACAGACGATCCATAGACTGTCAACAACCTGTCAGATGACTACCATCAACCAGATTGTCACTATGTTATCAGTTAGTGGTTGTTGATGTTTGGTAGATAATGGATACATACTCTATATACTAGCTATCACAAAGTCAAAACCGGTATAATAAACACAGGAAAATAAGGCTTGGTAAATGTCAAGGGCGGATGCACAAACTGAGCATTTACTTCGCAAATGTTAGCGAGTGAAAGTCTGTCTTATTAATTGTGTGTGTGTGTGTGTGTGTGTGTTTGTGTGATATGGAACAGGTGCATGCGATCAATAGTGTCATAGAGGTAGGTTCTGGGAAACGTAGCCTGAGGTGGCCATGTCACCTAGGCCGCAGTATATTCTTGGGAACTGAGTTCACAGATGGAGTTGACCTGACACTAGCATATTGTCTCTTTTGCGTTTGCTTTCTGTGTAAGGTCCAGTTTATATCTATTGATGTTTATTAAATCATTTCTAGACTTTCAAATTCTCCTCCCACACATTCACAAGTTCAAATTCAGTTCATGTGGACTGCATTGATACATTTCATAACATGTTGAAAGCTAAATAAACATCATGATATGTTGTTGAGACTCAGTTGACATACTGGTTCATGACAGTCCATAGATGGTTTGTAGAGTGTCTATCCAAAATAGACTATTAAAATAAAGTATTACCAAAGCCATTTCCAAGGTTTTCTACCAGTTTCTTAAATCTTAGTTTTGGATTTTCTGCATTTTTGAACATGGGTGTTTATACATTAATTCTACCCACCTATTTCTTGACATCTGGTGCCCCATTAAAAGTACTCTGCAATTTCCTCCTTGTTTTACATTGTTTCTGTAGAAGTCTAGAAGACCTGCAGAAATCAGAAAGAGAGAGTGAGATTCGTGAGATGAAGTTTATCTTCAAACACACTGTTGAACACATTTTCTGTATCTTGACATGTAAAACTGGATCTCTGTTTGTGTCTCTGTGTCTGTCTCTTAGATTTATATCTTTGAAAATAACATTTACTACAAGCTGGATGTAAAGAGCAGTTCTCTCAGATTGACATCGTCAGGACAAGAGGGATTAGTGTTCAATGGGATTCCTGACTGGCTGTACGAGGGTAAAAAGACAAACATATAAATGTGCATAAGTCAAAACAGTATTATTTTATAATATTATTTGACAATATTAACTTGTACCATTTCTAAACATGTCAAAATTCAGTATTTAAGTAAAGCTGAATGTTTCGTTATAGAGGCGAGTTTTATCTGTGTTACCATAGTAACAAACATCACTTAGCTTGGTCTTTCAAGCAGACCTACATAAGGATTTGGTCAGACTTAGTATATATTAAAGATTTTATGTAATAAATACATTTGGGTGGCTGTGGCTCAGGTGGTAGAACAGGTTGTCCACTAATTGCAGGGTTGGTGGTTCGATCCCCGGCCCAGGTACTGCCACATGCCGAAGTGTCCTTGGGCAAGACACTGAAACCCAAGTTGCTCCTGATGACAGGCTAGTGCCTGGCATTGCAGAGCTACCATTGGTGTGTGTGTGTGTGTGTGTGTGTGTGTGTGAATGGATCAGTGAGAAACAGTGTAAAGCACTTTGTAGAACCGCCAAGGTTAAAAGGAGCTATATAAGTGTAGACCATTTACCATTTAATATGCTTCCAGATACATATTTGATACAGATAAATTTGCATTAGATTCTATGCATATTTATAAATATTTTGTGATGAATTTCTTAAGTATATTCTGTTTATCTGGCTGCATTTAACAAGAAAATAAATAAGCTTCTAAATCACAAAACATTTTTTGATATGATGTTTCGCATCAATTTTTCACTCCTAACTGAAGTGAATATGTTTAAAGTGTTCACTGTGTGGACACCAAGCTGTTGGACAGATTGCATTCCAGCAGTGCTGCAATATGGTGCTGTTTGCAGCCATGATCTATATTTTTTATTATCGAGAGCAATTCTGTCTATTTAACTATAATTACCTGAACTGCTTCTGATTGCACTGATTCAGCTGTGAAGCAGCAGTGCACATGCAATATCAATTAGGTTAATAAGGCCATGTTTGTGGTTGTATGTGGTAGAAGTTCAAATCTCTTACTGTGGTCCATAATGACTATGATCTTGTGAAGTCTATAGAGATCTCTAAAGGCGGAGAAAGTAAAAGGCATTCAGAGTGCAGTTCATGAACACTGTTCAAGGTCTATGTATACTGTATACACCAATCAGCCATGACGTTACATCCACTTGCCTTATACTGTGCAGGTCCCCACTGTGTCGCCAAAACAGCTCTGACCCATCAACACATGAACTTGACAAGACCTCTGAAGGTGTGCTGTGGTATCTGGCACCAAGATGTTAGCAGCAGATCCTTTAAGTCCTGTAAGTTGTGAGGTGGAGCCTCACATGGATCGGACTTGTTTGTTCGGCACATCCCACAGATGCTCGATTGGATTGAAGGAATTTGGAGGCCAAGCAAACCCCTTGAACTCTTTGTCATGTTCCTCAAACCTTTCTTGAACAATTTTTGCAGTGTGGCAGGGCGCATTGTCTTGCTGATAGAGGACAAGTTCAATTTGTTAATTTGGCCTCCAAATTCCCCAGAACACAATATGAACAAGCATCTGTGAGATGTGCTGGACAAACAAGTCTGATCCATGGAGGCCACACCTTGCCACTTAAAGGATCTGCTGCTAATTTCTTGGTGCCAGATACCACAGCATACCTTCAGAGGTCTTGTGGAGTCCATGCCTCAATGGGTCAGAGATGTTTTGGTGGCACAAGTTGGACCTACAAGATATTATGAATGTGGTTTTAAGTTTATGGCTGATCTGTGTATATACAGTGGGATCCAAGAGTCTGAGACCACTACTTAAAAGGCTTCTGTTTTCTTTTTCTTTTCTTTTTTTCAATTTAACACAAAGTTTTCATTATAAATGACATTTATGACAATGACAGGATGACAGTGCTGGTGTATGACAGACTATATGTACATATATCATGCCAGTTTAGATGCAACACTCCTGACACCGGACTGTTAATTAATATTACAGACTTTTTAGAACAGCTCACAACAGCATAAAAACATCATTTTATAGAGTACTTAATTCTTCCCTGACTCAGTGATCACTATGCACTCTAGGTGTAAGTATGTATACATAAGTATAGCTTTAAGTATAATGCAATTTAAAAAAAATATATATATGTTGTAAACATTGAATGTGGAATGCTCAAATGGAATGGCTTGGACTCTAATTTAGGTGTGTGTGGTTTACTTTGTTTTGGCTTGGCTGTTAGAGGGGGTGCTGCACTCACCAGTAACTCACTGGTGGTCTCCAGCTGGATCCAGCCTTGCATTCCTCACCATCAACAACACTCTTGTACCAAACATGCTGCTGCCGCACTTTACTGGAGCTCTCTACCCACGAGGAACACACTACCCCTACCCAAAGGTACACACCTCACACATTCATGTACACTCCATTTAAAGGGCTAATATCTAATTATTTTCAGGTATTTTTGTAATATGTTTCAAAACCAAGGCAGATATATGCCTTGTAATCAAACCAGGGCGACCAGATCCAGTAATCAAACCAAGGCGATGTGTTGGCACAGCAGGTACTTTTGCTGTCTCATAGCTCCAGGACCTGGAGTTTGATCCTGAGCTGTGGAGTTTCTCCCTCTGGATTTGCTTGTGAAAATCTGGATGTCACCCAGATGAGGATGGGTTCCCTTTTGAGTCTAGTTCCTCTCAAGTTTTCTTCCTCTTGTTGCCTCAGGGTGATTTTCCTTGCCAGTGTCTCCTCTGGCTTGTTCATTAGGGATACATTTAAAATCCATCCATCCATTTTCCATAACACTTATCCTACACAGGGTCGTGAGGAGCCCGAAGCTTATCCCAGGGAACTCGGGGCACGAGGCGGGGAGCACCCTGGACGGGGTGCCAACCCATCGCAGGGCACAATCGCACACACATACTCACACACCCATTCACACACTACAGACAATTTGGAAATGTCAATCAGCCTACAATGAATGTCTTTGGACTAGGGGAGGAAACCGGAGTACCTGGAGGAAACCCCTGAAGCACGGGGAGAACATGCGCACACACAGGGCAGAGGTGGGAGTCGAACCCCAACCCCAGAGTTGCTAGGCAAACGTGCTAACAACTAAAATTGCTTTATAAATGAATACAAATATAATATTTAGCAGATTAGGACACAGCTTGTTTTGTCAGCTGTGCTGTATGTTGTTTGGCCACATTCAACTGCTGAACTGAAGAAATTTCACAAGGATTTAGTGATAATTCTAAATATCACTAAAGTACAAACAAACAAGCAAGCAAACAAACTGATTTGAGCATTCAAGCTAATTTCTAAGAAATTATACATTCCCATTATATTCCCATTAATTATACATTCCCATTATACATTCACATACACTTGAATAGCTCGGCTAACCCATAAAGGTACATTTGCATATTGAGAGTGTTTTTATATTTCATGTTTAGT
>JANDJT010000199.1:7967616-7977940 GCA_024331685.1 Stegophilus panzeri | reverse complement strand
TAGTGTTATGCTAAACGCAATGTCGAAGTTCCCTTTGAAAGGGAACGTCTGGGTTATGCATGTAACCCTGTTCCCTGAGAAGGGAATGAGACATTGCGTAGCTTTGTCATACCAGGGCAGGTCTGTGAATTGTGTCTTCGCTTCAGATAATAGAGGCTGATGGCATGGTTCACAGGTGCCATATTTATAACACGCGACGTGCTTGATTGCCACGTCGCCTGATCATGGCAGGCCTATAAATAGGCATGATTTTACACAAGCTTCAGATGCCGGTCAAGCACGAGAGGCGCTCCCCATAGTGTTATGCTAAACGCAGCGTCTCGTTCCCTTCTCAGGGAACAGGGTTATATGCGTAACCCAGACGTTTTCAACAGGAGGTCTCCCATCCAGGTACTGACACTGGCTCAACCCTGCTTAGCTTCAGTGGGCCACCATTATTAGATTAGGTTATAAATGTAAAGGTAGCTGGGGCATCTTTGAGAGGCGTTGGAATGGAAATTTTAACTTTTCGCATTGGGGGTAATCAGATTTTACAATAATAAAACTTTACTTGGTTAAGCTACACTATATGGACAAAAGTATGTGGAAACTTGACCATCATACCCATATGTCGTTCTTCCCTAAAGTGTTGCCACAAAGTTCGAAGCACACAATTGTATAGGATGTCTTTGTATGCTGTAGCATTACCGCTTACCTTCACTGGAACTAAGGGGCCCAAACCTGTTCCAGCATCACAATTTTTTAAGTTTCAAAGAGCTTTGAGCTTTAGGTGAAGAATTTTGACTACATTTTTCATGGTTTATTGATTGTCCAACAACTACCCTTAGATTTCTGTGAGTTTAAGTACTAGGGTTTTAGTACTAGTGAGTTTTTTAGTTTTAGGGTTTTCTGGTTTTCTACCATTAAAAAAGGGGTTGGATAGAAAAAAGTTAAATTAATATCCCTAATGCCAATGATTTATGTCCTATTTGATTATTAAAACTATTAATATGTTTTCCTTAGCAGATTTGTAAAACTGTCCCAAAGCACCTTATTCTCCCATGAAGAAGATTTGTGAGCAAGTGTTAAGTCTAAATGTCTGAGATGTTTCTTCTTCTGTTTTTGTAGGTTATATGACTTTAGATTCTGGTCTGGAGTTCAGAGACTTGCTCAAACAGAAAAACATCCCCCACAGAGAAATCAGAATCATACCCTCCAATAACCATGGTAACAAATTACTGTCATCAACACTGATATGACATACTATGTTCAGTGCAAGCATAATGATTTTTTAGATAATATGTGACTGTGTATAAAGTACACTAAAGATGGCACTGAAATGCATTTGTTCATATTGATAGCTGTTATAATGAGCTGTGTGCTTGCAGCACTGCGACTGGAGCTCAGCTTCCCTGTGGATTTTGATGAGAGTAATCAGCATCCTCTGCTCTTCATACTGTACGTTCATCCATTATTTTCCATTTCACCATTCTTACACACATACACAAATACACACAAACACCCATAGTGTGTACAAGACAAAGATCTTGAACATCCCCAAAGCCAGCATCAGATTTAAAAGACATTTCACATTTACAATAGAGAAAGTAGAATCTGAAACCAATACAGTTATAAAGAAAGTTTATAACTGGCTTCCTGATACACTGATTAGCTGTAGAAATAATAGGATTGTAGTATTCTTGTCTAAAAAGCAGAAACGCTCATTAAGAAAATGTGTCAATAACATTTCAATTTCAGTAATCACCCATTAAAATGAAACATACAGTAAAGATTTAAATGAAACAGAATACATTAGTGAAATTGTGTAATCCATTACCTAAAGCTTCTGATAATCGTTACTTATGTAATAACTAATCAGTACAACATTAGAAAGAACATTTTTTAAGTGTTTCCAACACATTACACAGTGTATCTTTCATTCATTACAAATATTAAGCGTATCCCATGTATTTTAAAATTCATTTAAAAACAGATTTAAATTGTAAATAAATCACTTAGATCTTGAACATAGAGTTCCTTTTTCTTTTTATCTCGTTCATATTTAGTTGTTGGATTCAAAACCAGTAATCTTGAATGTAGACACTCATACTACAAATCCCAGCTTTAAATGCAATTTTGTGTGGGAACATTCAGCTGTGTTGCCATCCAGTTAGAGCGCTGGTATTGCGGAAGCTTGACACACAATCTGGTAGCTCTTTATTGATCCTGGCACATCACTGATTACCTATCACCTGCTATTGATTTCATGACACTTTTGTTCAGTCTGCTTTCAGTCTGTGCACAGTGTGGAATACACACACACATACCAACAAGCATTTCCTCCTTTGTTTTCAGTGACAGCGTTCCTGGTGGTCAGCAGGTGAGTGAACAATTCCATCTGGACTGGGACTCTGTACTGGTGAGCTCAGACAATGTGATTGTGGCTCGTCTGGATGGCAGAGGCAGTGGCTTCCAGGGACAAAAGATTCTACAGGAGGTGTACAAGCATCTAGGAGTGGTGGAGATCCAGGACCAACTCACTGCTCTAGAGTAAGAGACAGTGTATTTCTCTTTTCATATGTCTCACATGTCTCACATTTCCAAGCTACACTTCATGAGTTCTTATTTTAAGTATGAAATATACATTATGTATGCATATGTGACTGAAAACACTGAAAAAGAGATTTATTATGATTTTACATTCATAATAAAATCATAGTGCTTCTTTTATTACTGATTAAAGTTGGGATTCAATTTCATTTTATTTGTATGCACTTTTAACAAAAGATATAATGCCTAATGAGCAAGCCAGAGGCCACAGTGGCAAGGACAAACTCACTGAGATAATATGAGAAAGAAACCCTGAGAGGAACCACACTCAATAAGCCAAGAAAGACTGTGAGTGATTTTATCATGGGTGTTCTTAGGCATGAAGTGAGGCAGCAGCAAAAACAATATGATAAAATGAAGTGTTCAATAAATAATTGAATTTATTATTAATTATATTTACAATAAACAGTTCTTCTGCCAATGTAGTCTATTAACAGTATTCTTTGGTTGCTAAGCAAAATATTGGACAAAGATTAGGGCATTCCATGCACAGAACAATGACTATAGCATAAAGGTTTTATTATTTACACATTAACACAAAATATACTTATTGTGATTTGATCACAGTTGTTTATATTGGTATTTACAATGGTATGGTTTTAAAATGAGTATTAGGTATGGCTCCTACTTTTTCTGATACGATAGGACATCTGATGTAACACACTTAACGGATCAAATCAGCTTTGGTAATCTTGTTTGTGTTTCCAGGTACCTGGTGAAGCAATCGTACATTGATGGGAGCAGGGTTGGTGTTTTTGGCAAGGTGAAGAGAACAGAGTCATTTTATTCTGTTCCAGGAATAAAACATCATGTGATTTTTCTTCCACTACAGAAATAGCTCCCTTCCTCATACACAAATGTTTAAGGAATTACCACAAAACTGGTACTGATGAAGTTATTAGATGTGAAGAGAATGAAAAAAAAAAAAAAAACATGCCCCTACATTATCTGAATGTTTGAAAAATATTATTTTGGATCTATTAAAATTTTCAACCTCAGTGTTTTTTCACAAGTTATCCAGCAGAATACATAAATAGTAGAAGCTCACAAACTACATAGATTTTTCATACTTTGTAGTTGTGACTTTAAAATCATCTTCAAGCTCTATGTTGCATTAACATACCCTAATTGTGCAGAGATGTGCAAACATTTAGAATATGTACAGTATGTCTGCATGTGTGTGTGTGTCTGTGTGTGTGTGTGTGTGTGTGTGTGTGTGTGTGTGTGTGTGTGTGTGTGTGTGGTTCTGCAGGCATATGGCGGCTTCCTAAGTTCCCTTCTCCTCCTGTCTCACATCTCTCCATTCCGCTGTGGTGTTGCCATGGCACCCATCTCTGACTGGAGACTCTATGGTACCACAGAAACCATTACAACAACACTAACAATATCACACCTAACAAACACTCTATATCATTATGAGTGTATGAGTCTTCTTTTAGAAACTTTTTCTTTTAGAAAAAGCCATTTCAAATATTTGAGTTGGAATAAGTTTAGTAAACACCTGCTCTTTTTTTTTTTTTATCTGTGAAGCTTCAGCATTTACAGAGCGATATTTTGGGTTCCCAGCCAAGGATGAACACAAGTACCAGGTAAGACAAGTGATGCAGACTCTCTTTGTCTTCTTCTTCTTTTATTATTATTATTATTATTATTATTATTATTATTATTATTATTATTATTATTCATTCATTCATTCATTCATTCATTCATCTTCAGTTCTTCAGTTTTATCCTGAGCAGGCCCATACAGTCATACAGCGAGGACATAAAATTATTAAATGTTTTTTAATCACTTTGGTATTCGGATGAAAACATTTACTTAACCCATTTATCTATCAGTCCGCATCAGAAGGTCCAGATGTCATAGGTGTAACTTATGCTGTGGACACTGGGGTCATGTTCACACAATTTTTTGATATGCCAGTTTTGGCCCTAACAGTTACTATACTACTATACTATAACACCATATAACAAATATTTTGTTATTTTTTTGTTCCTAGGTAGTAAGTGTTTTTCCTCATTTCTTTTTACTGCAAAAGTATATAAAATGGCTATTATTCCCCTCAAACTTTGCTTTCGTGACCAGGACATTGGTATTTTGAAATTGACCTATTTTCCTTGAGAAAATGGGTGACTTTGCATCTTTTCTTTCACATAAAGTCAGAAAAAAACAGGTACATTTCAAAATTTGTTGATTTTTTCTGACCTCAAAGAGGATTACAACAGCATCAAGACACCGCTGGATGCCTTAAAGTATGATGAGTATGGCTGGGGGTTCATCAGAGACTTCAAAATGGTGGTATTCCTGATGGGTTTCCAGGGAAGTTTTACCAAGTTTCCCTTCTATCATTGTTTTTGGGACAGCAAAGACACCAAGGAACACTACCAAAGGTGGGAATGGCCACAGAGGACCAAGTTCACTGTGGGGACGAACAACATCAAGTGGAAGCCATTGGTGGAACCCCGGAAGGTGCTGATGCCACCACTGCACATCAAATTGGGACTTATGAAACAATTTGTTACAACTATAGATAAGGAGTCGGCAGTTTTCAAGTACTGCTTCTTCAAGACTTCTTTCCTAAGCTGTCTAAGGCAAAAGTCAAAGTTGATGTCTTTGTCAGACCGCAGATAAAGGAATTCTCCAAGAAGCTCACTAGGAAATAGAAAGCAACTTGGAACAGCTTTGTCGCAGTGGCAATCGCAAAGCCGAAAACTATGTGGAGCTGCTTGAGACTCCGGTGAAGAACTATGGCACAATGGGCTGCAGGATATCTCTCAAAGTCTATATCGTTGATGCTCATTTTAATAAATTCAAGGAGAACATGGGAGCATAATCAGTGGAGCAAGGCGAGTGAAAAACTACTCACTTCAAATCTTTTGTGGTCATTTTTGTATAACTTTAGTATAAATACGTTAATTTTGATTCATGTGTTGTTTTTTCTGACTTTTTTTTCTGATTTATGTTGTCTGGGTCACAAAAGCAAAGTTTGAGGGGACTAATAGTCATTTTCTATACTTTTGAGGCATAAGCAATTAGAAAATAACACTTACTACACAGGAACAAAAAATGTGTTACATAATGTAATAGCTTCTGACAGAAACTGTTGAAAAAACTCTTTCTAAAAAATCAGCTTAGCTATATCATTGTGGATAGTTTTCAGGGTGGCTTCTTCAATACAATGTCTCCTCGATGATAAAACTCCCCTATGTTCATAGCTATAAATTAACAGCACAAGTGATTTCTGTAAATTCTGATATTCACAGCTGAATTTCCTGCATTTTATTGTTGTGTTGTACATGATGATATAATCACAATATTGTATCATACATTTATTTGCAGAAAGTAACATCATATTGTGCCTTATATTGTGGAATATAAAGAGTGAGCCTTTAAAGACCAGACTTAGCTGTCATATTGTAATATATTGTAATCTATTCAACTGCATAGGTGCAGTTCAGAGATTGTATCTGTATATTGAGTGGTACAGCATGAATATTTGTATTTGTCAGATCTCTAGCCTGCTGTCTAACATCAGCATCTCTGAGAAGCAGACATTTCTGATCCTACATGGCACAGCTGATGGTAAGTGAGAGGGTCAGTTTGCCTCAATCCCACAGCAGAACTCACACTACATACATACTTTTGGGCTGAGGGGAAATGCCCACTCCACTGAAATATTGGGCATTGCATCTTTTTGTGCATTCATATTTTGTCCTGCAAGGTGGCCTAGCCTTAGCATTCAAGGCAATTGTTTGTATTTTCTAGCAGTGAGATCTGTTCAGAACTTCCTGTTAATATTATCCGGTATTAACCAAAATCAGATTATGTCCGATGTACTTGCTATCTGAACTTGATTTTTAATGCCTAGCTTGAAAATTGTGGCATTGAAAAAGTGAAAAATTGAAACAAAAATAATAATAATTTAAGCTAGTTAGCTTAAATTGAACATGATAGGTTAACAAACAACTGGTCCTCAATAATCATCTCTGTACCTTGTGAACATGCTGAATAGGTTCGCAGAGGGTACCAGAGTCTATGGGAATGCCATCAATGTATAATATTACCTGTTTGTCGAGCATATCTTGGAGAAAAGTACTCATGAATACCTGGAACATGGACACAGCATTAATCAGACCATACGACATCACCAATTATTTATAGCACCTGCTTGCCATTTCTCACAGTCTCTAATCCAAATCAGATTATAATGTTCAACTCTATTCTAATAAAGAATCAGGAATGTTTGAATTGTTCTATGGCTAAGGCAACAAATATCTCTTTTTTGACAGTGATTATGCTCAAACATTGTAGTTGACACATGAACGTAGATGGCACATGAACGTAGTTGACAAATGAACGTAGTTGACACATGAACGTAGTTGACACACGAACATTAGCCTTCTTCTACTTCCTTTTCTTCTTCAGTAAACCAATATGTCTGATGTGTGGGATGTGAATGGACAGGTGAATCCCTGTTGGAGAGCCTCCTGGATATACTCATCCATGGCCTTAGTCTCTTCATAGTAGAGAGGGAAGATTCAATTCCATGGAGGAGTAGTGTGCTCTATGAGTTTGATGTTTAACTGCTTTAAACACAGAGATAGAGACAAAGAAGTGCTCAGAAGATACTTGCCAATTTGATGGCTTTCCTGGTAAACAGGGACATCACTGTGGCACTTCTAGTACTTTTTAGAACACAAGCATTGGTTGATGGCTGAATTATGGTATTTGACTAGAAATACTTGATGATAGCAGAGTGGTCCATCGTATTGGTCTGGTAGAGCAGACCTCTGCTTGAGAAGAATATTGAGACAACTGAATTGAGATAAAGCAGTTCTTGCTGATAACCAAGCTGTCCTGGTGAAATGTTGGATCTGGATGTGACATGATGCGGATTATAATTTATGTAGATCAGTCACTCCATATAATCATAAGCATCACTTGCAACAGTTGCAACTGGTTCACTTAAAATTAAAATATGAAATAAGCAGAAAATTAGAGAACAAAAATTCATTTGGTGGTTCTCTTGGTAGCGTTTTCATTAAAGATGTTGTCACACTCACTCATAGATTATTTCTACCTCTCCATCTCTTTCTTGCAGCTTCTGTTCACTTCCAACACACAGCAGAGCTGGTGAAGTTGTTATCTATGCACAATGTGAACTATACTTTACAGGTCAGTATGGCAGCCCTCTGAATAGAGCTCAGTAATACATGTTCTAAAGTTTACTTTTTTCCATGCAAACCATTCTGTAGTTGTATATATACTTCCACGCTCTTTCTGAATCCACGTAGATTTTTCCTGACGAGGGCCATGACATCAGCAGCAAACACTACATGCTGAGTTCTATCATCTCCTTCTTCAGAAAGTGCTTCCATGAAAACACTGTGGTCACCATGGAAACCAGGGAGGAGGACTAGCATCTGTGGCTTAAGTGATCTCAGCTGGACTCGGGTGGGATTTAAGGACAATATGGTTGCCATAACAAGCATCCTTGACTTGGGTGACTTTATTCTAATCACACTGGTCCCTCTCCTACCTGCCAGAGGCACAGAAGGCTTTTTTATCTGGTGTAGCAGTGGAGCAGCCACACTGAGTCACACACTGGCCAGATTTACAATGACTGTGTGAGATTCTGGAAGATCAGTTGTGCTGTGTCAGTAGAGACTGCACTGGTATGAATGACTAATTTGACAATACCTATAGATAGTCTGAAGCTTACAAATCAACCAAATACTGTTTTAGTGAAGCTCTTCTTCCTCTTCATTTCATGAAAGCGAAACATACTACAATAAAGCTAGAGTAATGATAGATTTATTTATTTATTTTTTTTAATAATCCTGCATACAAGAATGAAGGATGTTTGGATAAAACATACTTAAATCCTGATACAGGA
This sequence comes from Stegophilus panzeri, assembly GCA_024331685.1. Classification (NCBI taxonomy): domain Eukaryota; kingdom Metazoa; phylum Chordata; class Actinopteri; order Siluriformes; family Trichomycteridae; genus Stegophilus; species Stegophilus panzeri. The sequence goes on along the minus strand of JANDJT010000199.1, from coordinate 7,969,455 downwards.
GATAATAGTGGGCATTTCCCCCCATTATTATTCTGTTATGCATTATGCACAAAATAAAAGGCTTAGAGACTTTGGAGAAAGTCTCTTCACATGTGAGATCTCGGTTATTATTTTTATTCTTGATCATTCTGATTTTTAAAAAAGTGAATTGTTTTAATAAATGAAATATTGATTTCTGGACTGTGTTGAAATATAAAGTTGTATAAGCTCAATATTACAGTTTATTTGGAATTGAGTCTATATCCATCAAGGTACCTCAGCCCTGCGGACATGGTCACTATTACCCTTGATGAACATTAAGTATAAAATTAACTGTTTTAATGCAGTAAATATTTGTGTCCCTGCCTTATTTTGTGTAAATGTTAGCGTATGTACATTCAAGTGGCACACTGAGACTTTATATATCACACATAAGCCAATTGTCAAATTATTATCATACTGTAATAAAAAGGAATTGTAGAATACAAAATGTATATGCCCCTCTAATTCCTACATTAACTTATTTAATTTTGACACTCAACATGTTACTAAAAGCTTCATTAGATTGTGTGTTAAATATTTGCAATAATACATATACTTTGGCATATACTTTAAATCCTTATTATAAGTTTGTGTGTATCCACGCATTCAGTACATTTCTGAAATCGTCCAATAACATAGGGCTACCAAATGGATCAATAGAAAAGCATTAGTTTGGGAACTCAAATACACTGATCAGCCATAACATTAAAACCACTGACAGGTTAAGTGAATAAGACTGATTATCTTGTTACAGTGGTATCTGTCAAGGGGTGGGATATTTTAGCAACAAGTGAACAGTTAGTTCTTAAACTTGATCTGTTGGAAAAATGGGCAAGCGTAAGGATCCACGCGACTTTTACAAGGGCCAAATTGTGATGGCTAGATGACTGGGTCAGAGCATCTCCAAAATGGCAGGTCTTGTGGGGTGTTCCTGGTATGCAGTGGTTAATACCTACCAAAAGTGGTCCAAGGAAAGACAACCGATGAAATGGCGATAGGGTCATGGGTGCCTAAGGCTCAGTGATGTACTTGTGGAGCAAAGGCTAGCCTGTCTGGTCTGATCCCTTAGAAGAGCTACTGTAGCACAAATTAGGCTGTAGCACGACCGTGTGTGTGTGCATCGCTTGCCTGGGGAAGAGATGGCACCATGATGCACTTTGGGATGAAGACAAGCCAGCGGAGGAAGTGTGATGCTCTGGGCAATGTTCTGCTGGGAAGTCTTGGGTCCTCGCATTCATGTGGATGTTACTCTAACACATACAACCTACCTAAACATTCTTGCAGACCAAGTACACCCCTTCGTGGCAACTATATTCCCTAATGGCAGTGGCCTCTTTTAGCAGGATAATGCGCCCTGCCACACTGCAAAAATTGTTCAGGAATGGTTTGAGGAATATGACAAAGAGTTGAATGTGTTGACTTGGCCTCCAAATTCCCCAGATCTCAATCCAATCGAACATCTGTGGGATGTGCTGGAGAAAGAAGTCCAATCCATGGAGGCCCCACCTCGCAACTTACATGACTTAAAGGATCTACTGGTAATGTTTTGGTGCACAATACAGAGCACCTTCAGAGCTCTCCATGCCTCAATGGGTGAGAGCTGCTTTGGTGGCACAAGTATATAAATATATATAGGAAGACCACAATGAAAAAACAATCAGAGTCACAAAACTGTATTTTCGGAGTTGTGCATCCACAGCTGTTGATTGAGCATTGAAGAATGGTCTCATAAATGTACTTAGATGATAGAAAGATCAGGGTCACAGAATTTTCCATTTAAAATAAAGCCATGCTATGGAAAAATTATCACAGTCCAGT
>JANDJT010000199.1:7889831-7920263 GCA_024331685.1 Stegophilus panzeri | reverse complement strand
TGCCCTGATGGTGGAAATGGGCATTTTCAATGCTTTTGCTATTTTCTTATAGTCACTTCCCATTTTGTGAAGCTCAACAACATCACAGCTATAATCCTTGGTCTAACCCGTTGTTATGAATGACTAAGGGAATTTGGACTATGTGTTACCTCATAAGTCATATGGTTGAACAATTTCCTGTTCCTAGTCACCCAGGTATACTAAGAAATGTGTAAATATCAGTGAGAATACTTCAAATATATATTTTCTCATATAAATTCATAGGGGTGCTAATAACTGTTGTTGCAGAACCTGTGTTTTTTAGCAATTGTTTGATATCCATGAGGGCAGAGTATTTTTGTGAATTTTTTGAACAAAAGATCAAAAGTTTAAACAATAAAGACACTTCTTCAGAACCTTTTTTGTTCATATTTACCAAGGGTGCCAATATTAGTGTAGGGCACAATACAGTACACACACAAATGCACCGGTTTATACCAAAAGCCAGGCCACCATTACAATTTACAGGCCAAACAATCAGCAGGGCTATAAAGTTGAGGTCACCCAGACAGGCACACACATCCATTTCATGTACGCAGATGCTTTCTTTTTCTCTCTGAGTCTCTCACTTTCTCATGTTTGATTTTCTGTCAGGGCTGCACTATATCTTCCAAATGTGCTTCTTTTTCTCTACTCACTGTGTTATTCTGCAAAGGGAGAAAGAGCCATAAATACACACCTGGCAGAAAGAAATGGAGAAAGAGAGTCATGCAACACAACTGCTGTGTGTGTGTGTGTGTGTGTATGTGTGTGTGTGTGTATGTTTGTGTGTGTTTGTGTGCGGATGCTATATGCCTGTCTGTCTTAACAGATCTAGCAGCTGGTAACACACCACAACCAACAATAATTCCCTAAAATCTAAACCTAATCCCTAAAACCTAAAGAAATCATCTCACTGTAAGAGTAGTGGAAAAGAATTCATTTCCAATAATATGTCCGCACACCATAATCTGTAAGAAAAATAATAAGTAGATCATTGTAATTAAACCTATCAGACCCGCCACCTCTGCAGTGGAATCAAATTACACGGTATATTTAGAGCATCTCGGCTTTTCGATTCTTTCCTGTGAAAGTGGAGATTGTACAAACTTGCCAGCCTTGGCATATTCTATTTAATCCCAACTTTATAACTTTACACTCTAAACAGTAACCATGTTGTTCTGCATTTGACACAATTTCCCTAAAAATTATGATCTTAGGGTGGCACGTTGGTGCAGGTGGTAGCATTACTGCCTCACAGCTCAATTCTGAGTTCAGGTTACTGTCTGTGTGGAGTTTCCGTGCATGTTCTCTCAGTGTCTGAGTGGATTTCCTCCCATGTCCCCAAAACATTCTAGCAAGTGAATTGATGACTCTAAATTTCCACTAGGTGTGAACAAGAGTGTGTTTTCCCTAGGTGTACAAGGTTGTCTGTGATGAACTGGCATCCTATCAGGGGTGTAATCTTGCATCGCAACCAGTGTTCCTGGATATGCTCCGGATCCACCACAACTCTGACCAGAATAAAGCAGTTAATGAAGATGAATGAATGAATGAATTCACGGTGATCATGTGATATGCAAGGCTTAAAATGTTATAACCAACATGACCAGCTATTCAAACAATGATCAGCTAAAACCCTTCCCATGACAAATCAGCGTATAACAGAGATATAACTGGTCTGATGAGATGATTAATCACGTTTGAATTAAGGAAAGTCAGGTAAAAGAAATTCTGCTCATAATTCAAGGGCATCAACTAATCTATGAAATAAGCCTGATTGTCAGTGAATGCTGCACAGCTGTCTTGATTGATAACATCATTGATGACAGTAGCAGAAGAATACAGTTTACAGAAATGATTTAACTGCACAGCTTCAGTCATGAGGCTCAAACTTCCTGGAAGATGTTTCACCCCACTGCAGGACAAACAACTTGAAATATAATACTAAGTAAATCACATGACCTCAAGACAAGACTGAAGGTAAAACAAACAGGAGATAGAAATCGATGCATTAAAAGATCTGAGAGGGTTTCACCAGGGAAGATACCCAGCATCTGGAGATTTGTATCTCTCATAGTCATTACTGTAATCTGCAACAAACTACACACACATTTTATTCAGTGAAGCATTTTCTCAAACCAATCTTTATCTTAATATGTAATTCTGATACATATTCAGTGGGTTTAAAAAAGGCTTTCTGGGGTGGACAAATCACCAGCCCAGGTACTCGGGACAAGCAGAGCTCTTGTCTGAGATATTAGTTTTTTTATTTATAGTAGTGCAGCAGACAAGTAGGTTCAACAACCAAAAAAAAAACCTACTCATTATTGACTTTTGCAAAGCAAAAGTTTTTATTTGATATGCAGCTTTAAACATAAGACTAGCACAAAGCTGCCAGATAATGCTCCTGCTAGCACAACGCACAGTTACCTCACAGCCATATTGAGAGAAAATAATATCTTTCACATGCAATACAAGGAAAGAACACCAAGACTCATAGCCAACACATTTGCCAGCAACATGCTGACTTTTTGTTCAAGGCACAAACACAATGTGCTTCATTCGAATGTTATTCAAAAAGGACAATGATCATAAATCATTTTCCATAATACGTATTAATGTGCTTGCTACCAATTCTTACTTTTCCAGGCCAAAACATGGGACTAACAAACAAACAACAAAAACAACAAAAAAGGAATAACATACTTGAATCTTACTTATAATTGAATAATTACAATACACATTTAGAATAAAAATTGGACTACTTTTTCCAGGGAGAACTATTTGTGGTTATGTGCCACCAAAGTAGACACTTAGTGAACGCACATAAACAAAATAAACTCTTAAAAAGGGGCATGCAGTCTAAATTACTAATGACTGGAAAGTTGCTTTTGTTGAGTGTTTTATTGAATTGCTTATGTTGAGTGTAATCTTGTTACTGTTGTAATGTCTCTTAACAGAAATGCAAAACAGCTACATTTACACTTGAGTGAGATTTACTGCAAGTTTTCATGGGGTTTTTATGTTCTTCTTTTGGTACAGGGAAACTGTAGGTGCAGCTATGATAAACATGTATATGCTACAGATACTGTAGCTAGAGATTAGTTTGGGAAACCACTGGAGTATTTTAAAACTATTTTTCTAACTTCATTTGCCCAAATACATTTGAAATGTAAGGGCAATCAAAAGGGTTGTTATTCCTATAGGATTCATCCAATACTCTCAGGTATTAAAGTAGACTTTATTATTATTAATTTTAAGTCTCATTGTCATTATTTCATTTTAAATGCAAGGTGCTCAAACAAAGCCAAAATAACGAGAATTTCTGTAATTTCACCACACAGTTATTTCCTGATATTTGTGCTGCATTTTTAATTAGCTGTGTGATTTGGCTGAAGCAGAATCGATGTATAAATGGAATATGAACAGCACTTTTAGTTAAAGTGACTCTTCATGCCAACACAGTATTTCTGAGTTCATTTAGATTCAGTAACATGTTTCTGTCATTTAATGAAGGGTGATTTAATCTACTCTAACATCCCGCATGCTGATGCGTCTGAAAAATGTTTCAAACAACTAAGTGTTGAAAGTGTTTAATGGCTCTGTATTGCTGTTCAGTTATACAGACAGACCACAGACTACAGACTACAGACTACCAGGCTTGAAAATAATGTTCGATTTAAAGTTTGATGAAAAATGGTGTTATTTAAATAAAATGCAGCTACATACAGACTGACAGCCAGAACCTGGAGTTTCCTATGTTTGATTACAGATTACTCAATATAACTGCTACACACAGAACAAAAATGACACAGAACAGCAATTAAATATAAAAATCTAAATACTCTCTCTCTCTCTCTCTCTCTCTCTGATCCTAACACTACTATAATAAATGCTTTATTAAAGGCAGGTACACTTGGAGTGTAAACTCATTAACCCTGTTTTACTGTCTATCCATCCATTTTCCATACTGCTTATTCTACACAGGGTTGTGAGGAGCCTGAAGCCTATCCCAGGGGACAAGGTGGGTACCCAGCACAGGGCACAATCGCACACACATTCACACACTACAGACAATTTAGAGATGCCAATCAACCTACAATACATGTCTTTGGACTGGGGGAGGAAACCAGAGTACCCAGAGGAAACCCGGGGAGAACATGCAAGCTCCACACACACAGGGAGGAGGCAGGATTCGAACACCCAACCCTGGAGGTGCGAGGCAAGCATGCTCACCACTAAGCCACCATGAACCCACACAACACCCCGCCCCCCTTTAACTGTATTAACTGTAAAACATAAAGCTGTGATAATGATTTTGACATTTTCCAATTACATTAGATCTGGATTGTTCTAACAAAATTAAGTCATTTCTGACATTTCTCAATACATAACAGTTAATAATAAACATTTCTTGTTCCACATACTGAGTCCTTGAGAAGAATTTCACATTTTAGAGAATTTAAAACGAGGTCATTTAAACAAAAGTGCTAAAATACAATAAAGTATATAGGATGTTCAAATCCCTTGGACTGACAATCAGGGGTGGACAGTAATTGAGTTACTATACTTAAGTATTACTGAAACTGAATACTTGTACACTTATTTAATTACATTCCAAGTCTTACTTTTTACTCTGTACATCTTCATGTAGACCTTCAAACTAATTGTTACAAAATCAATCAAATGGGCTTAGTTTAGCTTCCAATCAAGATCATCAATAGAGAAAAAAACTCAAGAATTATGCAAATTCATCATTTGTAGTGACCTTTTCATGCTACACAATGGAGTTAGCACTGTAGCTACCTGTGTGCATTTGAAGATGGATAAGCCACCAGGCTGCAGTCTGGAACTTGAACATGAGCACCCCCTTGCCTCAGTAAAATGTTTTAGTATGCTGGAGTAAGCTGAGATTTGTATAAAATGAGGCATCTCCTTTGCCTTCCTTGAAGGCATGAACATCTCATTTGCATGTTCGGGTTTCGAGTTTTGCTAATTTGACTTTCACTTTCACTTAAGTATAATTTCTCAGTACTTTCTCCACCGTGGCAGTGTATATTGATGTAATTACAATATAGAATTACTGTGTTCGGAATTAATTGTGTTCAGTTTCATTTTTCATATCATAACCTTCACTAGGCATTCATGAAATGCCATTCATGTTAACACTGCTGCCAATGAATATTGAATGTAGCATTTTCTACAGCACCGACCTTCCTCTTCATTGCATATACAGCTGGATTAATGTGGACTGGCTAATGTCAGACAGTTCCATAAATCCCTCTGTCCTTTGAGATTGTCATTGAGTAACTATGTTACTATGCATATAGCTATGTGACGTGTGTGTGTGTGTGTGTGTGTGTGTGTGTGTGTGTGTGGTAATAAGTAACCTATTTATAGCCAGCGTCCACTTGTCCGACCTTGCAGAGCGCATGGTCAGACATGCGGGCGGATGGAAAGATTACTGCCTAACACACAATTAATCTTTTCTCCTCCTTCCCTCGTTACTGCCATTCCAACATCCCATTATTACTATCACATCAAATCTTAATCCCTAGTCAGCTGCCATGAACACAAATGCTGAGAAAGAGGCTGATTCCGACTGAATAGCTACTTTAATTTAAGAGGAGAGCACAGCAGACCTCTGTGACACTAGCATTCAGTCTGTTAGATGATTTGAATTTCTAGTATTTTTCTATTCAATATCAAAGAAAAAAGGAAGTTCCCAGTAGGTCATGTGCTTTGTATTTGACATTAATTGAATATAGAGAAATAAGGGATTGAGTCTTTCACACTGGCATTTAACATATTAAAGACCTGTTTTCTACCATTTATCAAATATCTAGTCTGTTATATTGAAATGTCTGAGTGGACACACACACACAAACACAGACACAGCCTCATTTCATCCACAGATTTCAAACAAACCCAAAAATCTGAACTTTTTCACCTTGTCAGTTCATGTCGCTGCTTACTGTGCAGTTCATCAGTGTCAATTACCCAGTCATGTGTGTGTGTGTGTGTGTGTGTGTGTGTGTGTGTGCGTGTGTGTGTGTGTGTGTGTGTGTGTGTATTTTTTCAGTTCCTAACCATCTTCTGATATCTGATTGCATCATCATGTAAAAGTGGTGAATGGGGAAAATAAAAAAAAAATTAAAAGTAAAATGTAGGGTCTACTAATGTACTAATTGTCAGTCATAGTATTAGTATATGATAGGATTGAGTTTTGAACATCTCTTGCCCCCCATTCTGTGCCAACCCCCTTTCCCATATTGTATCATGCTGACCAGAGCTCCCCATCCATTTTCTGTACCGATGCAGGGTCGTGGGGAGCCTGGAGCCTATCCCAGGGGACTCGGGGCACGAGGCGGGAGACACACATACACTCACACACAATAGACAATTTGGAAATGCCACTCAGCCTACATGCGTTGTAGGCTGATTGGCATTTCCAGATTGTCCATAGTGTGTGAAATGCCAATCAGCTTACAACGCATGTCTTTGGACTTGAGGAGGAAACCCCCAAAGCATGGGGAGAAAATACAAACTCAGAGCAAATAGGACAGGACAGATGCGGGAATCAAACCCCCAGCCTGGAGGTGTGAGGCAAATGTGCTAATCACTAAGCCATCGTGCCTTCACCAGAGCTCCCCTTCCTTAGAAATTCAGGAAAAGTTCATTTCATTGATCATGAACCTTCCCCCTTCCCTTCCTTCTCCCTTCTCCTTTGGGTAAGAAAAATACACTTTATGTTGCATTTAATTCCTCTGTATATTCAAACGTATGTCTCGAGCCAGAGTTTTACTCAGGGCATCACATGCAGGCAGGAAAAAAGTACCAAGCAATAGCACTAATTTTACACTACCACTCATTCTCCACCCCATCACTGAGTGAAAATACTGAGCTCTTTTCAGTTTTTAAATGTGGCATTTTACAGAAAAAAAATTGTGCTGATTTCAGTTTCACATTGTCTTTTAAAACGACAGTATTTATTGCTTAATAGACCACTACATTCTGTTCTTTTACATTCAGCAATAACAAGATAAAGGAGACTGAATGAAATATGATCATAAGATCATTAGACTGGTCAGTGATATTCTCCTTGCTGTTCTTATATTAGGAATCAGCTGCTCACCAGCACACATCTTGGGATATTTAAATCCCTGCATTGATATACTTCTCCTGCTCAGACTCTTCTAATTTTCAGCACAGAGAGCAGAATGCTATACTACACTAGACGGGAGTGGAAACGTGCCTGGTGTTCAGAAACATTCTGAGAAAACGACTTTAAATAATCCTGCTTGACCGTGATTGTAATTAAAGGCATCATGGCTGCACGATTACTGCTTTGAAAAAAAAACCTTAAAGACTTTCTTTCACCAGTAATCACAAGATACAATAGGAGCTGTGACCTCCGCAGGAAAATAACACTGACCCAGCTCCACACACAGCTGTAAGTTACACAACCTCCACAACTAGACATGCATTCATTATAGCAATAAGAGGTTCTTTGGCTTTCTAAGTCCTTCACAAACCTGTCCTTCACAGAGTTCATGACCAAAATACCTGTCTTCCACATGTTTAAGGACACATACATTTAACTAGGATTAGCACAGATATTCACCATTTTGATATGTTTAATATAAAGGCATGTTATGATTTGCTGAATTACTTCAGGTTTTAAATGTTAAACAATTATTTCTCTCAACCATTCACATGCACTGCAAATATACTGTACATAAATTCCACTTTTAACAACAATGAATTGCATAATTTAACAAAAACACACTTGTAAACTTAAACTTAAACTGACCTAACTAAACCCTAAACCCATAAAGAGAACAGAAAATTTCATAAATATTTGTATGCACTATGTACCTGCTAACAATGCAGCTGACTGCATGTCTAAATCATCACACAGTCACCGCTAAATGGTATGGTGTATTTAAAAAAATTAAACATATAAATCAACCTGGAACAATATTAACATCCAAATCACTTTAAAACTTTAAGCCACAGCTCCTACCTGACTTAAACTCTGGTTTCAAGATGGCTGCTACTAGCTTTGCAACATAGTTTTGTTCATTTAAAGATAACAATCTGCTATACAGTGTCAGAAACTCAAGTCTTTTTAAAATGACTTGAAAACTTAATAGTAACTGTGTGGTGACTTAGATATTCAGTTAGCATAATGCTAAACTGGATGATAAAACCTTCAGTTACAATTTAGCCTCATTAGTTACATTAGTTAGCAGGAGCTACATTAGCCTTAAAACTCCAATACAAACCAACTGAACCAAGCGTGTTGACTCAACCATCAAATGCACTTAGGGTAAAGAATTTGTGCAAATGAAAGTTTTAAAAAAAATAAATAAATAAAAAGAGCACTAATTTGCATATCCATGAGCCTCTGCAGTGTCCTCATTACAGTAATGTGTAAAGTTGATGTTCTCTTAGATTTAATGTTTTCTGTTAATGCAATTGTGTTATGTGTTTGTGTTATGTTCTTCACCATGTTCTTTTGTGTTATTTATGTTCTTATGTGTTCTTATGTGCCTGTTACTGTGCTATAAGGGTGAGTTGCCAATAAAAGAGCAAATGTGTTGTTTGAACAATGCTCCCTGGTCCAGCTTCTTCCTCAGCAATGCTATAATGCTGCCATACCAACTTGGGAAAACTATCCACTTTTACAGCATGAATTTCAGTCCTTTTTGATTACTTTATTCTCCCCTTTAATTGAGTTGCTGCAATTCTGTGGAAAAAGAATCCCAAGAAAAAAGTCATACTGTATGATTTTATACTTTATATTATGTGTGTTGCATCTACAACGTGTTATGTGGATAAGCTAGCCAGATGTATCAGAGGCTGCGGTGTGTAATAAATATAGTAGATGCTTAGGAAGTTAGATGTTAGGTTGTTAATGTGAGCATGGGAGTGTGTTTAAAGGGTTTGTATCTGGTTATGTTGTGCTACGGCGTAAACAGGCTCAGGCTCAGTGCAGTGACAACAGTAAGATTCTCAAAGAGTGAGATGAAATGAGGGGGTCAGAGCTCTCAGCTAAAATGCTTTGAAGCTCTAAATCCTTGGAGTTTGGTGGAAAACTGCCGTGATCACAGTCTGTACAATCTCTCTGGATTCTGACATTTCTCTGTGCAGCTCATTGTGAGTATGTGCTCACAATGCTTTCTAACACACATACTTATGCTATACATTTACAATCACAGTCACTGCTCCTAAGGTACAATTAGTTAACCCTACAGAGGTTTTATTACCCAATACCCATACACAGCCATAACATTAAAACCACCTGCCTAATATTGTGTAGGTCCCCGTCGAAGCATGGACTCCACAAGAACTCTGAAGGTGTGCTGTGGTATCTGGTGCAAGACATTAGCAGCAGATCCTTTAAGTCATGTAAGTTGTGAGGTGAGGCCTCCATGGATCAGACTTGTTTGTCCAGCACATCCCACAGATACTCGATCAAATTGAGGTCTGGGGAATTTGGAGGCCAAGTGAACACCTTGAACTCTTCTGTCATGTTCCTCAAACCATTCCTGAACAATTTTTGCAGTGTAGCAGGGTGCATTATCCTGCTAAAAGAGGCCACTGCCATTAGCGAATACCATTGCCATGAACTTGGTCTGCACCAATGTTTAGGTAGGTGGTACGTGTCAAAGTAACATCCACATGAATGCCAGGACCCAAGGTTTCCCAGCAGAACATTGGCCAGAGTATCAAACTTCCTCTGCCAGCTTGCCTTCTTCCCATAGTGCATCCTGGTGCCATGTCTTCCTCGGGTAAGCACCATATATAGCAAGATTTGATGCACTGTGTGTTCTGATACCTTTCTATCATAGCCAGCATTACGTTTTTCAGCAATTTGTGCTACGGTAGCTCTTCTGTGGGATTGGACCAGACGGTCTAGCCTTCACTCCCCACACGCATCAATGAGCTTGGTGGCATGACCCTGTCGCCTACTCACCAGTTGTCCTTTCTTGAACAGCTTTTGGTAGGTACTAACCACTGCATACCGGGAACACTTGTTAAAGTCACTCAGATCCTTACGCTAGCCCATTTTCCCTGCTTCCAACACATCACCTCAATAACTGACTGTTCACTTGCTGCTTAAAATATCTCACACCTTGACAGGTGCCATTGCAATGAGATGATCAATGTTATTCACTTCACCTGTCAGTGGTTTTAAACTTATGGCTGATCTGTGTATATATATATATATTAAATTATTCTGAGTCTTTATATAATTTAGAATGATGCATTTGTTCCCAATAGCAGGCGAAAACAATGTCTCATCCCACACAAATATGCTAAATGTATAAACAAATCAATGCACCCAGTCAACTCTGTGAACAATATTAGTCAGAGGTGGGGTTCAATGAGAGTGAATACTTGAACTCTGCGGTCTGTGTAAGGTATATCTTGTTGATGCATTGTTGGATGTTTATTTTCAAGATCAATGATGTGTAATTTCCTTGGCATGGCTGAGAGAATGGAGGCTCATGATTATAGCACTGGCATAACCTCATCCGGCAGCACTCCAACTAAGAGCAAAAGCCAAAAGCCACCGGGAGGTGAAATATATATAGCCTCATACTTATTGCACACACACACACACACACACACACACACACACACACACACATACATATATAAGATCCCAGGACAAAGAATAGTACATAGCAGTGCTTTACTGAACAATGTCAGTAATTTGTACACCTGAATGAATATAATTTTGTATAAAAAGGGATCATCAGCCACACTCTGAGGTTGCCTTTTGTGCTTCATGTCCAAGCAGAACACACTGACACTCCCATGTTTCAGGATGAGGACTGTAGGAGCCAATTCCTAGAGCTGTGTGTGACTTGTTCAGTGAGCATGATGGAACAAAGGCCAGAGAAATCACTGGACCTCAATCCCATAAAAATAAATGTGGAATTATTTGTACAGCAAGTGAATAGTCACACAAAACCTCTAGGTGAATTGCAAGCCTGAAGAAAAATTTGTAATGTGTCATTTATTTCCAACCCTAATAACACTAATCCTAATAACAGCACCAATCCTGACAGGAAAGGTTGCCAAATAATCCCCCCGGTTTTCAACGGGGTTAAGGTATTGAAACAATGTGAGATATGGAAAAGACCAGTCAAACTGTCCCAGTGCTCCATCAAGCTAGGACAACAGATTTGTTTCTATAATGTACCCTACAGTTATCTTTCTGGAAAGTGACAGTGTCAGTGTAGAGAGTTAAACAAAAAACAGTTTTGTCCAGTTGTGCAACCAACTTACATTATCCAATAAGATGCTGCTGCTACAATTTTTTTGGACCAGGGAGTTTATATACATTCGTGATCTGCTGTTTTACTACACAACCTGTGTTCTCAAATCATGTGAATAACACTGCTGTCTGGAAGTTTCTGGAATTTCTGTTATTTTCTGTCTGTACTGTAGTCATGGCACATTGTAACTGAAATGAATGAATTAATGTGAGATTAAGGTTTAGTATTACAACTTTAAATATCTTTGCATACAATACTTTGCAACAGTCTCAGGCACCATAATTTATAATAATAGATTTTGTCTTAAATGACAGAATAAAAGAGCAAATATGATGTTAATTTATTTTTCAAGAATTATGTTCATTTTCCATTCATTTTTCATGTTGGATGTCCTTAAGGAAAGTGTTAAGTATCATTTTCAGAATAAAGACATCATCTGAAACATACAGCTGATAACAAGGAAGTTCGAAGGCAAAGTCTGCAAAAAAAATGTGGCACTTTCTCCAAGACACTTGGAGCGTTCATATTTGATTTTGTTATAACCCAGTACTACAGTGTTTCTAAGAAAATGGATTCAATTTAATTTTAAAAGCAACGTATGACCACCCAAAATATTGATTTCTTTAGAAAGTTTGAATGCAACTTTTTTGAAGGCATCTTTGCTTTAGAATTTCTTTACAAGTGTTTGGAACATTATTCCTATATGTGTGAACCATATAGGAATCACATACATTGTTGTTTCATTTCAGAGAGCTAAACAACAACAAAAAAAACTTTGCTGGAGTGGACACTTCAATAACTTTTGAAGTTTTTTGATCTATGTAAAAGTAAAATGAAGGTAAAATGATTTTTTTTTATGCCTAAAGTAAAGTAAAAACACACAGAGAAAAAAAAATCCTTGATCAGGATTTCATAATTCATGCATGAAAGGGTTAAACTTCATAGTCAAGGTTTAATTTCAAATATGTACAGACCTGACACCACCAGAATTGTGACACTATTTAATGACAGATAAAGTAGAGAGAATAGAAAGTACCATCTATTGACTTTAAAAAATTATTTTAAAAAACACATCACAGTCTCGCCTTTAACATTATATCCTGTCACATATCACAACACATGACTAAATGTGTGAAATCAGTAAAATCAGTGTTAATTTAACTCCTCATTAGTTCAAGTGTTATTTTATTTTCTTGTTCAACTTCAACTTATTAAATTCAATCAATTTATAAGGAGCTAGAAGTCAGTAAACCTTGGTCAATGCACTAGCTTATTTAAGATCCTATCGTAATCCTTCAGTGAACAGCAATAGAAATGTAATTTTATGCAACAGTAAACTTAGAATCAGATTTGGTGTGGTTTCACTGTATAGCCAGCCAGAGCAATATCTAGAAATGTCACCAACTGGCAAATGGAGCCATGCTTCCCTACTTTTAAATGAGTTTACTTGAGTCATGTCAACGAATATCTGGGTCAGAAGATCACTGAATGTGTGTCATTTTCAGAGTTTTTATTTTTTTTAAGGAACTTATTCCCCCCTTGTTTTGTTCAGTGATTCACTGTGCCATAATTGCACATAAGAAGAAGTAAAACTCCTGACTTAAAAGTGTACATCTACATTCAAACTTACTGCTCTAACAATCACATGGAGCCTTAATGCATTATGGGGAACATCATCTTGTGAAACCAGAAACCTTCCACTTTAAACATGCAATGCTGCCTCATCTCTTGCTATATAGGTGTGTGTATTGTTTATAGAAAGGTCTCCATTCTCTTTCAGACACTTATGCCAGAACATGTACATATTATCACAGCAAACATTATTTCCACATTAACTCACCACTGGCATGAGTAACACTATAATAAATACCAATGCTTTTTCCTCTATTTACCATTTAAATGTTTTAAGAGTACATTTCACACTTAGAGTGACGATAGATACAGTGTCTTTTAGTTAGAAAATTTTAAATGCAGGAAAAATATGAAAAAATGTTGATAATAACACCCTCCACTCTTCTGGGAAGGCTTTCCACTAGAATTTGGGCCATGGATTTGGGAATTTGCTCATTCATCCACAAGAGCATTAGAGAGGTCAGGGACTGATGAACTTTACTATTCAAGTTCAATAATCATAACAAATGCAAATCATAAACAAATTAAGAAATAAAGTAAGAATGAGACAAAAATCGTGCATAAAAACAAGTGATCAGTTTATACCGCAAAAGATAGTTGGGAGGAAGGTTATGAAAGTACTTGGCTTGTGTGTGGGAGAGAAAGCCGTGAGTAAGGAAAGTATTAGGCTTGTGTGTGTGTGTGTGTGTGTGTGTGTGTGTGTGTGTGTGTGTTTGTGTGTATGTGTGTTTGTGTGTGTTTGTGTGTGTGGGGAAGAACATGCTGTGTAAACGTGTGTCTTGAGTTTTGTTTTGAACGAGGCGAGTACAGTCTCGTAGGTGTTGAGGCAGAGCATTGCACAGTTTAGGGGAAGTGAAACTGAAGAATCATTAGAGTATTATGTAGCATTATTATGGCTTTAATTTAACCTTGTTTAATATGATAGCACAACCACAGGGTGCATGTCATTCAAAACTATCTCATATCCATATTTTGATCTCAAACCCAAAAGTCTTGGGTTTAACAAAAATTATTAATTGGCCTTGCCATTCCAATAATTTAGGAGGGGACTGTATCTTCTATTTATGACATTCTGAAAAGGGTTGTGTTTTTTAGCTCTATGTTTAAGATAAGATCTTTTAGGATGGGATTTATATTTAAAATGAGCTCTATGGTTATGAGGGGATCTGTTTAAAATGGGTTCTATACTTAAAATGGGATCTGTTTACGATGAGCTCTGTGTTCAAGATGGGATCTGTTTAAGAAGGGAACTATTTCAAATGAGCGCTATGTTTAAGATGGGATCTGGCAGGGCCGGTTCTATATTTAAAATGAGCTCTATATTTAAGATGAGTTCTGTGTTTAAGATGGGATCTGTTTAAAATGGGTTCTAGGTTTAAAATGAGCACTATGTTAAAAATGGGATCTGTTTAAGAAGGGCTCTATTTTTAAGGAGCCCACGGTGTCCCGGAATGCCGCGATGCCTCTATGAAACATTTATTAGAGCCTTGCTGTAAGTCCTGCGGCACGGAGAGACCGGATGCGCAGGTGCGACAGCGAACACAACGTTATAATCATGTACGGTGAAACATTTACAACGGCGCACCATCAATTATTCAACACTACTGCGTCCTGAGGATCCCGAAAAGCCCTAACACTGTTTTACTCGGGATTTGAGTCACGTCCAAAGGCCCTCTAGCGTATAGGCAGGTAATGTTATTCCCTTGCTGAGCCTCTCCACTAGTCTGCACGCTCAGACTAAGTGATGAGAGGGTGCAAATGTGAGCTTCATACTTTGTTCTCGCCTGGGATCGGTGTTAATATGTGGCTCAGTTTTATTTAAGTTAGTGGACGAGAGGAAGACTGCGCCAGGTTAGACTTCAGATGCAGATTCGCACAAGGCCACCGCTCAGTTGACTAGGCTACCTTATGAAGCATGCTGGCAGCAGTTCAGTTCAGTCCGACACGTTCACACCGGAGCCCCAGGCTGGAAATCGGCGGGGATTAGCATTCCGAAAGCGTGGAGTCTAGAAAGCGCTTTGAGGGCCGCTAATTGTTTTGATAGTGACATCTGCGCCGCCGGAGCTCAATCGTGTCCCGTAATTTGCTCTCACAATAGCGCGCAAAGCGAAAGCTAACGGAGGGGAGAGAGACAGCTGACTCCAGCAACACCGCTCCGCTTGCCTCTCTGCACATCTTTAACCAACTGCAACGACTTATAGGCGCTACTGATCTATTTTGATTAGCTTTTTATCAGAGGTTGACTATTTTGTGTACCTCCTGCAGTACAACTGTGATTTTGAGGAAGACCATCCAAAACCAAGTGTGACTTTCTCACCTCGCATGACTATCTAAGCGCACTCAGAGCCCTGAGAAAAATGAAAGACCATGAAAGCCCCATTTAGCCCCGTGTCTAAATATGACAGTAAGAAGCAGGGAGTGTATTTCTCTCTCTCTCTCTCTCTCTCTCTGTCTCTCTCTCTCTCTCTGTCTCTGTCTCTCTCTCTCTCTCTCTCTCTCTGTCTCTCTCTCGCTGTGTCTCTCACTCCCGTTACCTCGTCCTGCTGCGCACTGGCTCTCTGGATCTGCTGCTCCTTGATGGCCGTCATCCTTAAATCCCGCCGCCGGTGTTGTGATTGCAGCAGGCAGTTTCTCTGTGGCAGATGATCCCCCGGAACCCACAAATCCCAACACTACTGAACAAATATGCCGGATTAGGAGAGCTGCTCTGTTTAAGCGTGTTCAGGAGAGCCGGGTTTGGTGGAGCGCGCGTGGCGTCCCGAAGCAGCCAGTGTGCGTTATGTACACCTAAACATGAACGGTAACGTCTTCTTCTTCTTCTCCTTCTTCTTCTCTCGCACTCTCTCTCCTTAATTCCAGCAGAGACAATTATGAGAATTCAGAGAATGGTGATGATGCTCCTTTTAAGGGGCGGGAATTCGACCTCTCTCTCACTCACTCACACACTCTCTCTCGCTCTCTCACACTCTCTCTCTCTCTCTCTCTCTCTCACACACACACACACACACACACACACACACTCTCTCTCTCTCTCTATCACTCTCTCTCTCTCTCTCTCTCTCTCTCTCTCTCTCACACACACACTCACTCTCTCTCTCTCTCACACACACACTCTGTCTCTCTCTCTCTCTCTCTCTCTCTCTCTCTCTCTCTCTCACACACACACACACACACACACACACACACACACACATTAGACCATTAGAGCACTGCGCCCTCCTTAAACAAAACTGACAATTCAAATGAGACAAAAAATGGTTTATACATAACCACTTTATTCAGTCTAAAAATGTAAATAGTATATTGTTATTATTATTTATTATTATTATTATTATTATTATTATTATTATTATTATTATTATTATTGTTATTAGTGTTGGCAGTGTTATTGGAGTTGATGCTTCTGCTGGTGTTGAGGGTGGTGCTGTCCATGGTGCTAGTTCCAATCGCGCTAGTTCTCACAGCAAGTACTTTTGAGTTCACAGGTATTCATTACCAGCATCTGCTGTTGTTGGTGATAGTGATGGTCCTGCATTGTTGTTGTTGTTGTTGTTGTGGTGGTGCTCTTGTTGCTGGTGGTGTTGGTGTTGAGGGTGTTGTTGGTGATGTATGTTGTGTTGTTGGTCGTCTTGTTTGGTCTTAGTGTTTGGCATTGTCCGTGTTGTTGGTGCTAGCTATTTTGTGATGTTCTTTGGTGTTTGTGTTGTTTCTTGTTGGTGGTGTTGGTGGTGTGTTCTTTAGTGTTGGTGGTGTTTGGTGTTGGTAGTGTGTTGTTTGGTTTTGGTGGTGTGTTGTTTGGTGTTGGTGGTGTTTGGTGTTGTGTTGTTTAGTGTTGGTGGTGTTTGGTGTTGGTGGTGTTGTTTGGTGTTGGTGATGTGTTGTTTGGTGTTGGTGGTGTTGGTGATGTGTTGGTGGTGTTGTTGTTTGGTGTTGCTATAGATTCCATCTATTATTTCACAACAATCTTATTCGCACAGCACAATCTCACAGGCCACAAATTCTCATGTTATGTCATTATGAAGAGCTCAACACTGCCTGTCACTCACTCACAGCACAGCAGCGCTGTGTGTAACGACAAGACTAATGTCTTTCATCCCTGATACAGCTCAGTCTGAATCCACTCAGAACAATTCAGTCATGATACTTGTGATATCTCTCTCTCTCTCTCTCTCTCTCTCTCCCTTAACATACACACAGGAAGAGAGAGAGGGAGAGGGAGAAGGTGAGACAGTCACATGCACGCATAGTGTTATCTCTGTTTGTTAATGGAATACATAATCTAAACTTGTTACCACTACTAATAAGAAATATATCCTAATGGGACAGAATTTGTATTTGAGAATCTCCTGTTTCTTGAATCTCTCTGGTCTCTCCAGCTCCAGGGTGATAGGCAATTCATGTGTGTGTACTGGACATGTTTAGCAATGACTGTAAATACCTCTTTAATGAGGTACACTCCAAAACATGATTCATTATCCCACAAATGCAAGTGTACCATAGGAGCTTATACCCTGACCTTTATGTGTCAGTTACAGTATATCCATCTTTTATACTATCCCTCATTCATCCACAGCAATACTGAAATGTCCATTAAGTTTTATTGTTCATGATGTGTCTCAGATTGTAGCTTTATTTCATATAAAAGTTTTCAGATTGTGACTTAGCAACAAGAACACACTAGAATTTCTAACACAAGTTAGAAGAGGTGTTTAGGTGTTTAGCACAGCCATTAATCAATAATATGTGTCAAAAAGAGGCAGTAATATCCTGAATAAGGGTTGCACAAAATATTATTTGTACATCATTCTCACAGCACTGGCCTCTTTGGTACTGATCACAGACACTTCAATATCTAACAGATCCCTACACTTTTTTATTATTATGCACCTGTCACCGGTCACAGTGGACCAGTCTCACACATCTAGACAAGCATTTCTGTTGGTGTTTTGATAGAACCAACAATCACAAAAGGTTTTTTTAAACATATTTTTGTAATAATAATGCAAGCCAATGTTACATCCAGCATCCAGCAATGTGTTGTAAACAAAGAATAAAACACAACAGGATGGGCTGATATCAGATAATAATCAAGGATGGAGTGGTATAATACCATCCATCCATTTTCTGTACTGCTTATCATACACAGGGAGCCTGGAGCCTATCCCAGGGAACTCGGGGCACAAGGTAAGGGACACCTTGGACAGGGTTCAAACCCTGTCGCAGGGCACAATCACACACACATTCACACACTACGGACAATTTAGAGATGCCAAAGAGCCTGCAACGCATGGCTTTGGACAGCAGGAGGAAACCAGAGTACCCGGATTAAACCCCCGATGCATGGGGAGAACATGCAAACTCTGCACACATAGGGATGGAGGTGGAAATCGAACCCCCAACCCAAGAGGTGTGAGGCAAACGTGCTAACCATTAAGCCACTGTGCCCCAGTGTGATACTCATGATTACATATTTTATTAATTAAAGAACAATGTTTTATTCATTTATAGTTATATTGAATGTTGTTGGACATAGGCGAGACACAAACGGTCCTTCCCTCACCAGCCTCCTCTTTTATCCTTCTTTTGAAATTAATAAGACAAGAGAATACAGTTTTTTTATGTTACCAGAAAACCAGAAAGCACACAATCCTCTGCCTGAAGAATTTCTCATGTCGGAATCCTTAAAATTTTAGCTTGACCTCTTACTGTTACAAAGACACTGGACTCCTTCCATACATCTCTTCACAGTTTATGTGGAGCAACCAACCATACAAGCCCCTCTGTAAGTTGTTACTAAATGTATAAGAACGAGCTCATTAATATAAACCATGCAGCTGGAACTATTGTCAGAGTTTCTGCCCACAGTACTGCCATGATATAAACTACTGCAAACGCTCACAAAATGTATCAATATTACCAAAATATAGTATTTGTTCCTGTCATACAGCCTGGCAACTGATAGTCCTCATTTATCATACTGTGATTCTGATAAATGATGGATAAATGATGGAATGTCAGTCTGGACAATGGGTCCATGTGGTTAAAGGTTTAAGTCTTACAGATAATCATTATAGATGAGCCAGCATGAAGAAATGCTACTGGAGAAACATTGCCCGAGTGAAATAAGATCAAAATTATAAAGTTATATCATAAATTAATTGCTTTACATTACCATTATTTGAACTACTGAATGACATTCTGTTCAGGAAGACTAGAGCTAAAGGACAAACCCCTGTCCAAATCATACACTGCAGGTTTTGACATTTAGACATGAATCAATAATGTCTGTGGGTGGAGGCAGCATGATGTATCTAGAAGTAATGTGCATAAAGTGTCAAAACTGTTTGAGCTGTGAGGCTGTAGTACATCCTACAACTCGTTACTGGGTATGATTTGAACACTCATCAATGCCTGACCTCACTAAAGTTGTTGTGGCTGAATGGATTGATGGCCAGGTGCACTATATATTATTCACACAGTTTCAGATGCAAAGAATATGTATTCTGTCTAAAATTAAACGTGTGTCGTGTTAAAAAAAGTGGCATACAAGCCATTTACAGCATTGTTCAACCCTGCTACTCAATCCAGTCCCATTCACAGTTACATCTTTTGCATTATTGACTACAGTATTAGCTCACGCATGTAAATCTGGCCCTCAGTGCAGTAACTTCAAGTTAAAATAAATCTGTAAATAATCCTCAAATCAGAATATATCTCATTTGAATATGGATAGCAACCTAAAATTTATGATGTGTGATTTTCTGTCATAAAAAGTCAGTAAGTCATTGCTCCATTACAGACTGTACTTTCAGTGTGTGTGTGTGTGTGTGTGTGTGTGTGTGTGTGTGTGTATACATGCCTTCTAAAGGTCATCTAATTCAGTTCATTCCTAATGGAGAAGTAGATGGAGGATGTGAGCAGCTCGGTAGAGTCAGACAGGGTCACTAAAGGATGGAGGCATTGCTGTCTCTGAAAAATCAAACCTAAAATACTGCTGAAAGGAAAGTTTCCACAGATTTTCACTGAGGAAATGCAAAATCAAAGCCCATAAGACCCATCATTCGTAAATAATTCCATGTTCAGATAATTAAACAGATGTTACAGCACCTGCTCATCTTACTCATTTCAGTTGTGTGGCTTTCTGCCATATTAGATCACATTAAACAGAAAATACTGCTAAACCTGGTTACAACCACAGTTCCAAAAAGGTTGGGACGCTGTGTAAAATGTAAATAAAAACAGAATGCAATGATTTGCAAATCTCATAAACACATATGTTATTCCCAATAAAACATAGAAGACATATCAGATGTTTAAACTGAGGAAATGTACCATTTTAAGGAAAAAAATAGGTAATTTTTTACTTAATGGCCAAAACATGTCTCAAAAAAGTTGGGACAGGGTCAACAAAAGGCTGGAAAAGTAAGTGTTACTAAAAAGAAACAGCTGGAGGAACATTTTGTAACTAATTAGGTTAATTGGCAACAGGTCAGTAACATGATTGGGTATAAAAAGATTATCTTACAGAGGCAGAGTCTCTCAGAAGTGAAGATGGGATGGAATCTGGATGAAAGTACATGTTGCTCTAAAACCTGCATATACATTTCAGCATTAATGGTGCCTTTCAATAGGCACTAATACACCCCCATATCATCAGAGTTGCAGGCTTTTGAACTGAGCGCTGATAAAAAGCTGGATGGTCCCTCTCCTCTTTAGTCTTCTTTAGTTTAGAGGACGCGGCGTCCATGGTTTCCAAAAAGAATTTAAAATATCCATTTGTCTGACCACAGAACAGTTTTTCACTTTGCATCAGTCCATTTTAAATGAGCTTTGGCCCAGAGAAGACGGCGGCATTTCTGGATCATGTTCACATATGGCTTCTTCTTTGCATGATAGAGCTTTAACCAGCATTTGTGGATGGCACGGCAAACTGTGTTCACAGACAATGAGTTCTGGAGGTGTTTCTGAGCCCATGCAGTGATTTCCATTACAGAATCATGCCTGATTTTAATGCAGTGCCACCTGAGGGCCCGAAGATCACGGGCATGCAATATTGATTTTCACCCTTATCCCTTGCGCACAGAGATTTTTCCAGATTCTCAGAATCTTTTGATGATAGTACTGTAGATGATGAGATATTTTTATGTTACACAATTTTACGTTGAGGAACATTCTGAAATTGTTCCACAAATTGTAGTCTTTTGCAGATTGGTGAACCCATCTTTACTTCTGAAAGACTCTGCCTCTCTAAGACACTCTTTTTATACCCAATCATGTTACTGACCTGTTTCCAATTAACCTCCAACTGTTTATTTTTAGTAACACTTACTTTTCCAGCCTTTTGTTGCCCCAAACTTTTTTGAGATGTGTTGCGGTCATCAAATTCAAAATTACCTTATTTTTTTCTTAAAATGGTACATTTTCTCAGTTTAAACATTTGATATGTTTTCTATGTTCTACTGTGAATAACAAATGGGTTTATGAGATTTGCAATTCATTGCATTCTGTTTTTAATTACATTTTACACAGCATCCCAACATTTTTGGAATTGGGGTTGTATTAAAAATATTTTTCTGCTCATATAAACAAATAAGATTGAGCCCATGAATCAGTAAATACCCCCCAGATTAAAGTGGAGACAGGTGATTGGATGGCTATTGATTTCGATCTCCACTGCAAGAAAGTACATGGAACAAGGACTACAAGTACATGGTGGCCTCGGCTTATAGCCCTGATTAAAAAATGTGATTAATTTTCACATTTAAATCAAATTCAGTGGAAGAAAATGAAATCTAAGCATCTGCTCCTGTCACACTGGTGTACACTCAACCACCAACCCAACTCACAAAGCCAACAACCAACCCAATGCCTCCCTCCCTCTCTCTCTCTTTCTCCCTCACTTTCACTCTTCCTCCCTCTCGTCTACCTATCATAATGTAATCTAAATTGCAGCAGGCTCCTGGCTGAGTGAGTGCATGAGCAGACAGATCACAGCCCTGTACACTCATATTTTTTTCACAAATAAGTGGATGCACACAGATACTTACATATACAGATGAATGACAGATATGATGCATGGTTTATCATACATATAGGCAATATAATCTTTGTTCTCTATGCTCTTAGGATCCTTAACAGCAGGCATTAACTGATGAAGGCCTTGCGTACCTCACTGCACTAAACCTCACTGCAAATGTGATGCTTACTCGAATATAGTATCATCTTTATTACTTTATTTCTCTAATTGTATATTTTACACTATGTCCCTACTTTACATAGTATATTCTGTTCTGTGATATGTACAATCATCCATGTACCTCCTTGTATACTTGTACTTTATTGGTCTATGTTCTACATCATTACATAGTTTGCACTATTCATATTATGTGCAGTCTCAAAATTGTTCAATAACTTTTTCGCCACTTTTTCCTTATGCTGTTGTATGTGACAACTGTATGTAAGCTGTAGGGGCATATTAGTGTCACACATGAACTTTGTATGCAGTGGGGGAAATAAGTATTGGACGCGTCAACATTTTTTTTCAGTAAATATATTTCCTATTAGGTTATTCACATGAAATTTTCACAAGATATCAGTATTAACTCAAGAAATCTGGAAATATAAAGAATTCATAACATTAAAGTCCATAAATTAAGTTATGTGTAATAAAGTGGGATGACACAGGAAAAAAGAATTAAACACGCTAAGAAAAAGCAGTTCTCCGAGGTAAGGTAAGGCAAGGAACCAGCTGAAATCCGTAAGTAATTATATCCCCTATCTGTGCAAAATAATATCAGCTGGGTTAGTAAATTGATGGTCTATAAAAAGGCTTTTCGTTACCAAGGTGTCACACAAGAGACTTTTTTTTTGCATTTTCCATACTCATCCAACTTTTTCTGAATTGGGGTTGTAGTTTTGTTCTTTAGATCCTAAGATTTAGATCTCCTGGATTTCCTCTGGGTTCTCTTGTTTCCTCCCACATGCCAGGAGGTGGATGGGCTACTCTAAATTGCTCTGAGGTGTGAATGTGTGTGTACATGGACCAATCAACATTTACATTTACAGTTACATTTATTCATTTAGCAGATGCTTTTAACTAAAGCGACTTACAAATGAGGAAATACAAGCAAAGCAATATATCAAGCGGAGAACAATACAAGTAGTGCTACTATACAAGATATTATAATTGAGTTCTAGAAAAGCAAAGTGCGCAGAGTAGAGGTGTAAGAGCCAGAGTAGGTGTTGGATTTTTTTGTTTTGTTTTTTGTTTGTTTGTTTTTTTATGATAATGTGGGGATAATTATTCCTGCCTC
This sequence comes from Stegophilus panzeri, assembly GCA_024331685.1. Classification (NCBI taxonomy): domain Eukaryota; kingdom Metazoa; phylum Chordata; class Actinopteri; order Siluriformes; family Trichomycteridae; genus Stegophilus; species Stegophilus panzeri. The sequence goes on along the minus strand of JANDJT010000199.1, from coordinate 7,897,003 downwards.
AGGCCCAGTGTTCCCAGGATAGGCTCTGGATCCACCATGACTCTGACCAAGATAAAGTGGTTACTGAAGACAAATTTATTAGATCCATTGTAATCTTATTACCCTTTATTTATTTGTATTCATTTTTTAAACTTTATTATTGGTGTTGGGAGGAGGGGGGCAGGGTGACTTAGTGGTTAGCACATTTGCCTCAGACCTCTAGGTTTAGGGGTTCGATTCCCGCCCCACCCTGTGTGCACGGTGCCTGCATGTTCTCCCTGTGCTTTGGGAGCTTCCTCCAGGTACTCTGGTTTCCTCTCCCAGTCCAAAGACATGCGTTGTAGACTGATTGGCATCTCCAAATTATCTGTAGTATGAGAATGTGTGTGTGATTGTGTCCTGCGATGTGGCAACCTGCCAACCTGTCCCTGCCTTGTGCCTCGAGTCCTCTGGGATAGGCTCCAAGCTTCCCGCAGCCCTGTGCAGGATAAGCAGTACAGAAAATGGATGATTGGATTATTGGTTAGTTCGTGGAATACTATTCCATTTTTTTCTTTACCTTTAATTCTCTACTAGGCTGTGCATCTTATTCAGCCACCTAAATATTAATATATGTCCTGTTGTTTTGTGCTGTTTTCTTGTGACTGTAACACTGAAATTTCCCTCAGGATCAATAAAGCTCCTATGCATTTAGTTTACATTAAGGTGCCATGTTGTGAAGTGTCTGAGTTTATAACAAGACCATTTATATAAACAGGTTGTGCTTTCACATGAAAAACAGACATTTCTGGTGTCAGTTTATGGGTTTAAGCATTCACAGTGTTATTAATGATGACAAATAAATGTGCAGGCATCATGTTTTAGTAACAAGCCATAAGATACATTACATTAGCACCTAAGTGTTTTGGTGTTCCGTGCCAACTGCGTGTTTACCTTAATGAGTTCAGTGTGTGAAGGGTTAACGTGATTGCAAGCATCAATTTGGCATGTTGATTTAGCAAGGTGTTGATTAACTGTGGGCTTACGCTTATACCTTAATGCCTATGAACTGTATTAGTTTGTCTCACGCTGGTGAATAAAGTCACAGACTGACTTTAAAGAAATATATATATATATATATAAAACTGAGACACAAGGGGAAAATAGAACCAAAAAACTGAAAACCTAAAACTATAAATAAATAAATAAATAAATAAAATAAAAAAGCAAAGCATAAAGACCTGAGAAGAGAAGATTGTAGGTAAATACTGTGTAAACATAACTTAAATATTCTAAGACTGAGCAAAGAGAGCATGGATAAACAGTCCTTATATAAATAACTCTAATCATGCAGCACATGTAGTGAATAAATGTTTTAGGGCTTCGTAATGGATGTGCACCATAAACTCGAGAGCTTTTTCCCTTCAAAAAAGATGGCACTGTATAGGTACATTTTTGTTCCCTGAGGTAAAAACAATGTAAATGTAGATGTTAAGGTCCAATTATACACATTAAACAACTTTTATAGTTACATTACCTTCTCTTTGTCCTCTACTGTAAAAGTATAAAAGAAATGCCCTTATGGGTAGCACTGCAGGGACAAGCTTTTATACTTTGAAAGGTACAGTTAAGTACCTTTTTCTGAGAGTGCTCTGTATGCACAAGGTGCAAGATGTGACAATTTGCCTTAAATCAATAACAGGAGGTTACAGTTACACTCAATCTATCACACAGCATGTACATTCTCATCAGTCGCAGACCCAAAGGCACCAGTCATTAAAGATCAGGACGGGTTTCAGTGCATTCACAGTGACAGATCAGGTTTTGCTGGTGCCAAAGAGACTTTCAAGCAACACTCATGCTTCCAGCCTTCATCTAAAGTTTGCAACTTAATTATAGCCTCTATTGCTCAACTGTTTTGGTAGGTCCGGCTTATTACACTGATTTAGTAATAATGCTAAGGACGTTGCAGATTTCTCCGCTTAATATGTTATGATGGATGTAAACTAAGAATCAGTGGAAATGTTTTCCCCAATGCTGCATTAAACTGATTATGATTAAACTGATTTTGAGCAGTGGTTTGAGCAGATTGTTTTTTTGCCAATGAGTTCACTGTTTTCAGTTTCAGAATGTTTTTCTTCTTTTTCACTGTATATTTTTGTTCGTTTCTTGAAAAGTTATGTTCAATACTTTTTGGTACAAATTGAATTCCAGATCACTGACATATCCATAACAGCAATCCATAATCAGCAGTGATTGAGAAGGCATATATAAAATACAGTAACCGGTGTGATGAACATGACCAAAGTGGATTATTGTATATTCTTATCAAATATCACAGCCAGTGATTATCAGCATTTTAGATCTTCACACTTTTACAGAAGCCATTACAATTAAAGTAACCTAAATTTACAAACATTAATATGCTTCTAAGCTCATGCATGAAAATATACAGTATATTCAACATCTCAGTACAGTGGAATTAGATACTGATCCTGTATCAGTCAGCTGTCATTTACAGAAGTCTTCAATACCAACAATAAAACCCTGATTTACTCTAAATCTATCCCACTCAAGCTTTCTGTGTTTGTGTGTGTGTCTGTGTGTGTCTCCTCTATACTTTAGCATTTCTGCCTTACTTGTGAACCCTCCATGCAAAAGAGGTTAGACACATATCGATTTAATGTCAGCTTTCTAATCTGTGTGAGTCCAGAGATTTGTGTCAGAGGGAGAATTTACAAATCTGTTTGAGCTGTGCTGATCATCTATATCTAATCGATTGGCTGATGACATCCTTGAGTTTGAAGGTTCTTGTCTCTCTTTACCGATTATCTCTGCCTGTTACCAAGAGGAATGTGTCTGAGAACTCAAACATGGCTGAGTAATGGAGGGCTGACTGCATGAGTCCTCATGAGTAATGACCAAAATTAGTCAAGTGCTGCACATAGCTGGTAAGGACTGTGGAGCTTTTCTGTCACTAGGGCTCATTTTTCTCATCAGAAACAAAGTAAAAAAAAATTATACTGTTATTTATTTATTTATTTATTTATTTATTTCAAAAATGGACAGTGTACATTAATCAACATTCATAAATGTAAACGTACCCAATTTAGTCCGAAGGCTAATTTTCACTGGTAGTGCCTGTTAGGAGGGCACAATGGCTTAGGGTGTTAGTACGTTTGCCTCACACCTCCAGGGTTTGGGGTTCGCTTGCCGCCGCCCTGTGTGTGCGGAGTTTGCATGTTCTCCCAATGCTTTGGGGGTTTCCTCTAGGTACTCCAGTTTCTTCCTTCAGTAACAAAGACATACATTGTATGCTGATTGGCATCTTTAAGAAAAATTGTCCATAGTGTATGAGTGAGTGTGAGTGGGTGAATGTGTGTTCGCACCTGCTGCCCTAAAAGATATGCTTATTCACTTCATTAAAATATATTAAAGTTAAGGTGCAACAATCACCTATTAGGGTTATTTTGATATTGTTGATCATTTTAAATTTGCGTGGAATGTGTGATTGTTATTTCATATTCATGAGCTCATTAGGCATATAACTGCATGGGCTACGATCGCAGGCTGTCTGCTACCAAAACAAGCACAGCTTGCTAAACACTGGCGACAATTAGCCAGGTAGGATGACTTTCAATGAAAGACATGTGAATTTTTAAAAAGCAGTGGCATCCAACCAGGACAAATTACTATGCAGAGTGTGATGGTTTACAATAATCAGCTCAGTGGCAGAAAAAGTGGTATTGAATATATAGATGAATATATAGATATATTTTGTTATTCAAGGTACAAACAATATAAACGTTTCCTCAAAGGTATAACAGTCCATTTACACACCTTAATGATGTTCCAATATTATTATATTTAATTTAAATAAAAGTAGAAAGAATTGGCCAGTGTTTAATACCTTCTTACCAATTTTGTCTAGCAGGCAGGGAATACAGTACTATATTGATCCCCAAGGGGAAATTTGGTAAATGTGGAAATTTGGAATGGTGATTTCTTTACTTTCCATACATCTGTGCTGTATGTGCACTTTACACTTTGCTGTCCATACCATAAATCAAAGCAACTAGTCACATCGTTTGGCTCAATATTATTTGATTGGATTTTTTTTTAACTAAGACTTTTGTGATGTTGGAGAACCTTATATAAGCTCTTGAATTAATAATTAAGGCATATTATTTCATTAATAACAAACAGAGTAAAAAGCATATAATGTACTCTACACAGATATCAAAAAGAATATCAATTGTGGTGAGAAAAAAATGAGGTACTGTAGAGCACCAGAGTTAATAAAGTATTTATTAACTGTTCAGACACAGAGCACCAACACATTTCAGCTCAACTGAGCTTTCAGAAGACTACAGAAAGTTATACTCTTTTTACTTTGTCCTTGATCTTATTTCAGCCCACTCCAAGGAGCATGAAATCATTGTCTATTTCCTCTCATGAGGCAGGGTAGCATCACTTTTGGATGTTTTTGCAAATTACATAAGCTCTATTGGTCTTTCTCTACATGGCACAACAATTTTATTGTCATTCTCTCCTTCACTGCTGAATTGTTGGATTTCATACAAATTCATTCAAATAATATAAAAACTTTCTCTGAAACCTAAACTTAACTATTAGGTATGCTATATGGTAACACATTACATTACGGTTCCCGTAACTTACATTATATAACAGTTTGTTCCAGTCCAATAGCTTGACTGGCCGAGCAACATTCCAAGAGTGCCAACATTTCATATTACTGCACTGTCACGTTTCACTGTGTGAATCACTCTGCTCACCTGTCTTTGTCATATAATATTCCATTTTTTAGTTAACAGATAATACAGTAGATCCCTGTGGGCTTGTGCCTATGCCGAATCACAGCTGTGCCATTATTTAGTATAACTGCACTCTCGATGGAACAATATTGCTTAATTATTTAACATGTTAGTTAACATGAACAAACCATGAACTTCAACATTAATACACTATAAGTAACAAGAGCAAAGTAGTATAAATTGATGTTAATAATAAACCAAACACACCAAAAAGTCAACACCTGCATTAACCATCATTCATGGCATCAATGAGTAAAATTAAGTCCACAATGACCAACATGAACCAGCTCCTTAATGAACTTTTTGCCATTGTTAACTGGCAAACTTCAGCGCTGAACCTGAAGCAAGTTCCAGTGTTTATTGTACACCTGGAGACCAGAGATCAGTGCTGCCATCGTCATGTTTTTTTTTTAAATACCAAATTGGGTTCATTTGAAATGAGCTCTGTGGATGGCATTATTTTGGGCTTTATTATTTGGCATTATTTACCAAGAATCAAAACTGTACATAGATAAGTGTTTTTCTTTTTCAGTTAAGGGAAGATATGGAAACAGACATGAGGCATAAACAAGGAATGAATGAATGAACTTAAACTATATTGTCATTGTTCTGTCATATACTGTATCACAAACATCACTGGGTTAGTTTCAGGTCTTATGCGAGTTTATGAGATGATGAAAAGTGTTAGATAGCGGGGATGGAAATTTTGCTTAGACCTGGCAACCCTGTAAGTTATCTAAATTTAGAAATTCTGTAATTGAATTTGTGACACATTTATGTGGACATATTTTTAGTCATGTAATGAGTAAAGATGAGTCAGCGCAGGTGTATTTCATTAACATGAATGTCAACTATTGCACATGTTAACTTTTGTTACTTTTTAAACATTGATCATGATTTATTAATGGTGAAGTTTATCGCTTGTCAAAGTAAATAAGTAAATAATGTTAGTTAAGGAAAGCCAAATGTAAAGCATTACCCATTTTATACAAGCTGACTTTGTGAGTGCATGTTGTTCTTAATGCTACTCTCTCTCTCTCCTCCCCTCTCTCTCTCTCTCTCTCTCTCTCTCTCTCTCTCTCGCTCTCTCTCTCATGCTTTCCCCTGCTCTCACTGCACTCCAGGAATAGCTCGAGGAGAAATGAAAGACAATGCTGTATGAATAGAGAGGGAAAACCAGAGGAAAGAGGATGGGTAATCCACTCTCTCTGTGAGTCAGAGTACATAAGTTTGTTCCTGTTACTCAGGAGGCTGCATACTCATACAGAACACATAAACAATACACCAGCAGTGCAGACAGATCTGACCTGAGATCTGTCTCCCTCGCATTTCCTCTCACCTCGTGTGTATCTATGGTGCAGTCGCTGATGCATATTCAGAATGTCTACCTGTGCTGTGGGGGTAGGGATGGGCAGTACAGCTGCAACTGTTCTCGTTAACGTAAGATTGGGTCAAGTCCTGTGGGACTGGCAGCTAATTTCTCTGGGTCACAGTGATAATTGCTGAAGCACCCACTGGATTCCAGGCCATTAATGAAGTTATTTAAATCATGTCGCCTTCCACCATCTCCTTTCTTCAATCTTTCTGTTAATTGGTGTTGGGCGGGGGGACTTTCTAGCAATAAAAAATATTAGCATAAGCTGATCAGCAAAAAAAAAAAAATAGGAGTATTTACAACCTGTAGGTTCATTCTGTACAACATCAAGAAAATCAGACCCTATCTCACTGAAAAGGCTACACAGCTACTAATCCAGGCTCATGTCATCTCAAAACTGCACTACTGCAATGCACTACTTTCAGGCCTCCCAGCCAGCTCCATCAAACCCCTTCAGATGATTCAGAATGCAGCAGCACGCCTCGTCTTCAACCATCCCAAAAGGACCCATGTCACACCCCCCTTCATCTCCCTCCACTGGCTTCCTGTAGCCGCCCGTATCAAATTCAAGGCCTTGATGCACACATGTACAAGACCTTTTCTGGAACAGCACCCTCCTACCTCAACACTCTCCTTAATGCTTATGTTCCCTCACGCAACCTGCAATCAGTTAATGACAGATGCTTAGTAGTGCCTACTCAACGTGGCTCAAAGTCCCTTTCAAGAACCTTCTAACTAAATGTCCCTCAGTGGTGGAATGAACTTACAACCTCAGTCAGGACCACAGAATCTGTCACTATTTTCAAAAAACAGCTAAAGACCCACCTCTTCCGTGAACACCTAACTAAACCCTAAAATGCCAACCCCACCTTATCCTAAAAAAAAAAAAAAACTGTTCTGGCTCTTACACCTCTTCTCTGCGCACTATGCTTTTCTAGAACTCAATTAATAGATCTTGTATGGTAGCACTACTTGTATTGTTCTCTGCTTGATATATCGCTTTG
>JANDJT010000199.1:7865297-7876238 GCA_024331685.1 Stegophilus panzeri | reverse complement strand
ATATTTCTGTAAAGCTGCTTTGAGACAATGTCTATTGTAAAAAGCGCTATACAAATAAAATTGAATTGAATTGAAGTTTCCATACTTTTGTGTGCCAGTTTCACAGAGCACAGTGACACAGTGAGCTATTTGGAGCAAGATACTGCCACTATAGCTCATGAACTCCTGGTCTACAAGTTATTAGAGAGCTTTTTAAGCAGTTACTGATGAGTAAACCAGATAATGTAAAGTAAATAATCTTGCAGGGGGGTTCGGCACACGGTGGCTTAGTGGTTAGCATGTTTGCCTCACACCTCTGGGGTTGGGGTTTAATTCCCACATTCACTCTGTGTGTGTGGATTTTGCATGTTCTCTCTGTGCTTTAGGGGTTTCCTCCCCCAGTCCAAAGATGTGCATTGTAGACTGATTTGCATCTCTAAAATGTCCGTAGTGTGTGAGTGTGTGTACAATTGTTGGCCCCGCCTTGTGCCCTGAGTAGCATGTGCCCCAGATAGGCTCCTGGCTCCCCGCAACCCTGTGTAGGATAAGCAGAACAGAAAATGAATGGATGGGATCAATAATCTTGGAAAGGAAAGGGTTTATCGTTGGTTACATGCCATGTCAGTCAAATTGCTTCTTTTTGTGAATGTAAATTCTTGGCTATGTTTATTGACTGAACATCCCATACTTTGTAGAGAATTCTATATGTCTGGCATATGAGGCTACACCCAGAGGGACAATATGAAGAACCCTATAATATGCTAGATTTAACCTTTTTAGTTCCTAAGAGTAGGAGGTACTAGACTGTGTTGTGTACTTTAATGCAATGTGAAACTGATTGGAACTACAAACTGTAGTGTGGTTTTGATTAGCGCTAGATCTTAATCTAAACAGTACTGTGGATTGGTTTAAAGCTAGACTTTTGTCTGGATTCTCATTTAATTGAACTATTTTCATTACACTGTTTAATCAAAGCAGAATTTAATGAAAAATGGAAATAATATTTACTTCAAATAAGCCTTATACAATATAATATTGCTAATGGAAAATGGCCATTTTCAATTTGTTCTACTGAGAAGGAAAAACAGACAAATAAGAGGAAAGGAACCGATCAGTATATAAAACAAACATGGCATTAGTTCAAGACCAGCTGGTCAATAGGGAGGAAGCACAGGCGTGGCTGAGGAGGGACAGATGGCTACCCTTAATGCGTATCTACAAGCATCGACATACTACTTTTTATCCACAGCATTATAACATCTCAAGCAAATAAACTGTTTGTTGCACTGATTTCTGGGTGGAAGGTTAGCACTTTTGCAATATAACCTTTCGCTGCGTCCCAATTGGCATAGTTATACTATGCACAAAAAGTAGGTACTCTTTTTGTGAAGAAAAAGTACATAATTCTGAGTGTGTATTAAAAGAGTAGGCATGTACTGAGACATACTAACACGTCGTGTAACGGAAAAGAACGTTGTTGCCCGGAAAAGAACAGTGTCACCGTAAACAAACTCCTCGTTGTATTTCAGCTTTTCTTCATTCATTATTCCTTACATAATTTATACTATATAATTTAATTGATCATTCCCTGAATTTAGTTTTCCACATTTTATTTACACCTCCCTAAAATGCATCCTTGAATTTGGTAAAGCAAATGGTCACAAAACTCCTCCTCCCTCACGCAAGGAGTTGTGGATAATATTAGCTGAAAAGATGTCCATACTACAAAAATCTACCGGAAATAATAGACCATCTGGGTACCTTTGGGATACTCATTTCAACACACTATAATTCGGGACATACTAATTCTCATCTCGGATACTATTTACTATGGGTAGGATGCCAATTAGGAAGCAGGGTTTCTTTTGCCAAGAATGATGAGTTGTTTGATCTCTCTCTAATAGGCTGAATCAGTGCTTTGAATTTGCATTCATCATGCTCATGACCTTGCTCACTTCAATTTGGAATGTTTTCTCAGTTTTTAGTTTAAATACAGGGTGTCATGCGTACATACATACGTAGGGGAAATGATCACTTTTTTTTTAGCTAAATGTCTTCCAAAATTTTTCATACTTAGTTTATATTATATTTTCTCAGATAGCCTTTAAGAATGCCTTAGACAAAAGAAGAACGTATTGAAATCATTCTCACGGCTGGCTCTGGAAGCTGTCACAAGGTTGCGATGGACATGCAATTACGTACATAAAACCAAATGTTTTAACACGAGTTCATCATGAGTGGGAGACATGAGTCCGTGGGTGTTTACAAAAAAACTGGCCATCATATAGGCGGTGTTTTGTAAATAAAGTAACAAAAAAAGTGTTAATTTCCACTATTTATGGAGCTTTTATAGAATCACTGTCTAATTCATTATAATATCACATTTCCATATTAAATTATTATAATATCACAATTCCAAAAGGATGTACAATCTGAAAGCAAACCTGTAAAATCAAGGGGTCATAATCTTGGCTAAGGCATCACAGATACATTTTGGTGAATCACAGAAAAGCAGTCAGTTATCAGCAAATATTCAGTAATATAAGTCGGTCAGCGTGCAATTCCAGTGTAGAGTGAAGTTGTGGATACAAAAAGGACTGCTGAAGCTCTAATTGTATTCATGTGTGCATTCAAAGGTGTGGAGGCAGGCAATGATTTAATCACTTTAAAATATTTCACTAGTAAGTCAATTTGCCAAGGACTAAACACAACATGTTTATAGACACGTTAGACTTATGTAGACATATTGAATGAAAGTAATAGTAGTCATCAATAAAATTACTCAAGTTAACTATTTATAAACCCTTGTAATGTTTTTGGGTTTTTTTGCCAAATGCTGTTGGGGTTTCAGTAGTTGGCTAGTGTTGTTAGCTAGCTATATATCGCGTGTTAATTCATACATATTGCTAGCTATACAGTTAGCTATCCAGCAAAGATGCCCATTACACATTATCCTGAGAGTTACCTATTGGCTGTAGGAGCACTTAGGTACACTGTAAAGCCAAACGTTTCAGGACACCTGACCATCACACTCATATGTGCTTTTTGAACATCCCATTCCAGATTTAGTCTCTGTTTGCTGTTATAATAACCTCCACACTTTCCACTAGATTTTGGAGCATGGCTGTGGGGATTTGCTCATTCAGCCACAAAAGCATTAGTTTGGTCAGGCACAGCTGCTGAATGAGGAGACCTGGCACTGTGTTCCAATTCATCCTAAATGTGTTCAGTGGGGTTGAGGTCAGGGCTCTGTGCAGCCCACTCAAATTCTTCCACACCAATCTTGGCAAACCATATCTTCATGGAACAGGCCCTTTAGTTCCAGTGAAGGGAAATCATAATACTACAGCATACAAAGACATTTGTACAATTGTGTGCTTCCAACTTTGTGGAAACGGTTTGGGGAAGGCCTGGGTATGGTCAGGTGTCCATATACTTTTGGACATATCGTGCATATTTAACACAACAGGCAATGGATAATGAATCTAGAACTGATATATTAAGTTTAATACATATGTAAATCATCAAAAGATCTGGCTAGTCAAGCCAGTTCAAGCAAACTGTATGTTTCCATGGGGTGGATGTGAAATGTTAATATTTCCACGGGTTTTGACTCACATAATTTGCAGATCATTATCACACTGTTTGCTTTGAGGCACTGTATTGTAAGAAGTGTAGACTTTTGGCAAAAGTACATGTAGCAAAGTTTATTTTTTTTTAACTCAAGTAAATGTACTATGTACTCAGGGACGGATTTAGTGATTTGGGGGCCCAAGGTAAAATATAGGAATGAGGACCTCATTTCAGTGTTTTAACATCAATATTTAAATTTTTCGCATACATTATTCAGCATTAATAGCAATAATCATGGGTGGGCTGGGACCAAAAAGTGGAACTGGACTTTCTGGCCCAGAGCGGACCACCAAACCCGGCCCACAACACGCCACATCATAACACACCGGCTCATTGATGGTTAGACCAATTTTAACACCAGTTACTAGCATAAAAATATAACATAAACATAAATGATATTTAAACATATTTATTTCAAGTAGCACTGAAGAGATATCAAGTCATATTTGTAAAACAGGCAAACAGAAACAGAAGAACAGTGTGACAAAGAATATAAAACAATCAAGACAGCATGGTAGCTAGTCAGGGAGCATCATCTGGGTGCAGTGTAGGAAAGCTGCATCACTCAGCTGTACAACTTCTGAATCAGGACTGAAACTTTATATTTTAACACTTACATGAAGCCACATCTAATAATTTTACCCCCAAAAAATAGACCACTACTACTACAACTACTACTACTACTACTACTATAATAATAATAATAATAATATAATAATAATGTATTTTATTTTCTAATATTAATAATATGAAATTAATCTTAATTAATGATATTAATATACCTATATTAATAAATAAGCCTATTTCACTACGACCACTAACCAAGAGCAAACATTAAGTCGCTGTATGGTACAGTAGTATTTTTATTTAAAAATATTCTACTTTTTTTTCTGAATTATGGTAATAATTAAACATATTTATTTGAAGTAGCACTGAACATGACTCCACATCTGAATGGCACACTATCATCATGTGACATTACACTCACCTATGATCATGTCTGCAGAGTTCAGGGTTTCATTTGGAGAGAGAGAGAGTGAGTGAGAGAGAGAGAGAGAGAGAACCCTGCTGCCTGTCCCAGCCTCGCTGTTCTTTGGCTGTAACGCTAGAATAATCTGTAATGCTAGATCCGTCAGTACCTGCAGAACTACAACTTGTTTTCATGCCAAAGGCAAAATCTGTTCATTTAAAACACGTCATTTTACTTCACTTCATTTTTGATCTGTCTGTACACTACACGTGACATCGCCGACATTTGCATGAGTCGGCTACTTTCTTCCACAGGTACTGATTAGCGAAAAATTAAAACTTTTTATGCAGCATTTTGGGGGCCCTTGGTAGCTATGGGCCCAAGGCAATTGCCGACCTTTGCCTAATGATAAAGTCCGCCCCTTTATGTACTATGATTTAATTATAGTATAAACAAAAAAGTGCAATTAATAGTGAACTATGTACTCACATAGTGTTACTTTCCACCCTTCTTAATGTATTCATTATTGTTATTGTTAATACTCTCATATTTAAAAAAAAAAAAAAAAAAAAAAAGCCTTGTTGATAACAGTCCCCTGCACTGACTGGCTTTTAATATTTACTAACTTAACTCATCTGATTGAGTTAATAAGGCCTTCATAAGCATTTAAATGCATGGCAGTGTGTCATTAAATGTAAAGGAGAATATTCTGATGGATGTAGAACCAAATCAGAATAATTGGTCAGCAAAGATATAGTTGATGTCAGGCTTCAGAGATGACTGCAGTTGCGGTACTGCTTTTATTAATGATGGCAAATAGCAAACAGATCCAAAAAAACCACTTCAAGTCAAAAACAGGCAAAGGTCAGGTAATTTACAAACAGGATATCCAAGGCAAGGACAAAATCACAAAAAACAGGGAACCAAACTTGATCAAAAACCAGGAGCATAAACACAGGCGAGAAGGCTTGGTATATCAGTTGTAGAACAATGCTAAGCGAATACTTTGCAATGCATGAAAGTTCAAAGTCTCTATTTATAGGGTGTGTGGATGATTGAAACCAGGCGTGCTGTATCAGAAATCAGGTGAACATGACGTTGTGTGATTCGGCTGGGTGTTGTAGGCTGTGGTGTGTTCAAATCTTAGAAAAATAAACATATGACTGTTCATCGTTTCTTGATGTTTATCTTCCACATACTGTATATTTTTATGCAGTTTCATACAGTGTCTTACTACCAAACTTTTAGCCTAGGTAATGTGGTCAGTGTTTCTGGAATCAAGATGTTAAGTCCCCTGATTAGGAGTCAGGATAATGCACACATAGCTGAAAGTGGAGATGGCAGGACTTTATTGACAATGTGGTTGCTGATGGCAGCAGGATAAAATTTTGAACAGCATTTCAGTGGACGGCTTTTCAGCTTGTAAAAAATAAAGAAGTAAAGAAACGATTGAAAAAATACTACTAAAGTAACTATGGAGATTTTAGTAGCCAAGCCAGTTACCTGGGCTAAAACATACTGAGAATATTCACCTCCTGAATTCAAAACCAAAGGCAAAAAGACCTCAAAACAATACAAAGTTAAAACAAAAAATAAACTGTGCTACAAGCCTGGCAGAGCATCAGCTGTGAAGATACACAGACTCTGGTGATGTCGATGGATTGTAGGCTTCAGGCAATCATCACTTGCCAAGTACTTACATTAAACTACATATTTTTTTATTATATTTATTTTCTTAATTCATTTTATTTTATTCTAGGTTCTGGACTAGCCAAAACAACAAAGACTGCATAAAAAATGACATAACTCATCAGTATGCAGAACTCGGAATGGAATAAAAAAAGATACATCCAGAAAGGAAGAGAGTGTACAATTACTTCTGCTGACTCAGGAACTTCTACGAATAATTTTGTATTACAGTAGATATAATCACAGTCATTGATATAATGTGCCACTGTATCCTTTTACGAAAGCTTTTTGTGAATTGAGTATTGCCAGCATGGCACAGAGGACTGGTTTAGCTCTTTATTTGATGGATAGAAAACATTTCATTATCTTCTCTGGCGACACACCATAATCTCCACCATTACACAAGGGGTTCCTCAAGGCTCAGTTCTCGGTCCACTGACTATTATAATTTAGATACTTTTTACCTCTTATCGACACCACATAAAGCTCTAATCTTTACTTTCACTGATATACTGATGACATTCAGACTTAAATTAACTCCCATTCAATACCTGCTACTGGCACATACTCTTGCCTGTCTACAGAATGTTTGACTTAGATGACAAACAACTTTCTCAAAAGCGATAAGACCACATTCTAACATTTGAACTCAAAAGCAGTTCTTAGCAAAAATAAATATATAAACCTTTACATTGATAACACGCCTACTGTATTTTCCTGCTTTTTCCCTTCACAATCTCTGAGTCATTCTAGACTATACTCTCTCCTTTGACTGCCATATAAGCTCTATAGTGAAAAAGCTGTTTTTTTCAGTTTCAGAACATTGAGAAACTCAGGGCTTGTCTTTCACACTTGCTGCTGTATCCCTCAGTCATGCATTTGTCTCTGTCATCTTGGATGCTTGCAATCCTGTCCATAGCACTATCAGTTCTGTTTCTCTCCAAAGGCTTCAAATTCATCAAAATTCAGCTGCTCAGCTCCTCACAAATACTTGACCTTGGTCCAAATTTACAGCAATATTTTAGCACTTGTCTTCCCATAAAACAAAATATTTAAACCTATTGAACTTTCTCCTTATTTACAGTATAAATCCTGTAATGCACTTGCTTCTTTTTTAAATTCTTAGGTGTTCTTTTTCCTAACCAGCCCACCTGCACCCTCAAATCCACCTCACTCACTATTCCTCCACTTAAAGTAAACCTTTAGTACTTAAGCCTTCTCTAAAGTAATTAGACTTTCTAACCCCCTATCAACAAACCAGACGTATTCTTGGTTGTTAATCTACATCTTCTCACTTGTATGTCAGTGTTGTTATAGTTCTTCCAAAACATCTTTGGGTTATTTAAAAGCTCTATAATTATGTTCTATAATTACCTAACAGGCAGCGACGAAAGGATTCAATTTAGTAATGTGATTGCTGCATCAAAAACAAGTATTCACATGAATCAAATGCGGGGCTCTGAAAATAAGGGCCTGATGAAAATGTGACCAGGAAACACTGCAAAGGCCAGAATTAAGCAGATAGATATAGAGAAATGTGCAAGCATTCCTTCTAGCTATGAGCTTTATGGGCAATGAAATATGATCGGCTCCTGGTCCATTTTAGGATTCAGTTTAAGATTCTGTTGTTTGTCTTTAAAACTCTTAATGATCAAGCTCCTTCCTATCTTAAAGATGTTCTTACACCACATTCATCTAACAGATTTCTAAGATCTTCTGATAGGTTTCTTTTGCATGTCCCTCGATCTCAGTTAAAAACAAAGGGGGATAGAGCTTTTTCAGTTGCTGTCCCACGTTTATGGAATCAGTTTCCACTGGATAGCCACCTTGCACCTTCAATTACCACTTTTAAAAAGAGGCTTAAAACATATCTCTTCTCCCAAGCGTTTTAATCAAATTTTTTCTACTGTCTGTCTTTATTTGGTTTTATTCTGTTTTCACTTTTCTTTACTCTGTTCAGCACTTTAGTCAGCTTCGCTGTGTTAAATGTGCTTTATAAATAAAATTTACTTACTTACTTACTTACTTACTCAATGTATTTTATATATGGTGACTGGTCTATGGCTCCACTTTTCTAAATCCATTAACACATTTACATCCCCCCCAAATTATCATTACTAATAATATTAATATTGCTGAAATTGTAAAACTTTTTAATCATGCTTTTTTTTTTAGTAATTATTAGGCTTTTCTTAGACTTTCCAATCCCATTTCCCTAACCTCCCATTCTTGCTCCCATTCTGCACCAGTTTGGTTTGGGCTCCAAGAAACTGGATGGATGTCTCTAAATACTGCTATGTGTGATATCCTCTTTCTGCTACAGAGACATTCAGCACGTTTACATGGACAACAATAATCCAATATTAACCTGATTAAGACGATACTCTGATTAAGAAACTACCATGTAAACAGCGATTATTGATGACCTTAATCCGACTAAAGTCATACTCGAAGTAAACACAAATCGAATTAAGACGAGGAGTATTCCTATTTTAGTCGCATTACGGACGTGTATAACAGACATGTACACACCATAATCAAGCTATTAACGTCGTGTGGGAGTTTTTGCCGCTTTTTGCGAAAGGACACACACACACGACAGCGCTCAACTGTTTGACAGCAAACAAGAGAGCATGGCTGCGTCCGAAACCACGTACTTACCTTCTGTATAGTAGGTGAGATACATGTATTTCAGCTACAATATAGAAGGTAAGTACGCGGTTTCGGACGCAGCCCCAGGCTTCAAACAGTCATCTATTTGCACGTATAGCATGACAAATAATTAACTGCACTTGAAGCTTTCGTAAAATTAAAAATGAAACACCCAAAACTGTATACGGTACCATAACGAAGATGAACTGTATGTTAATACAGTGCCGTTAATCGATCTCTGTTCTAGAACATGTAACACGGGAACATGAAAGGAGTATTCTAAAAGCGACTCATGTAAACACCTTAATCACAATATTGTCTTACTCAGAATAAGGTCAATAATTAGATAACTGCTGTCCATGTAAACGTAGTCACAGACTATGTTTTACATGCACATAAAATTCCGTTTAAGGTCTATATTCGGGTTGCTGCCATATTCCGAATACTATGTTTACATGCATACAGGCATCGGACTATTTCTGTATACATGGTTGGTGTAAGGATGCCGATCTACACATGCCCTTTTCCTTTACGACTGCTTTTTCCCAGGACATTCAAGATGCTGCCGTTGCTACCCACAATTCCTTGCGGAATAAGCATGCGCATATAGCTCATTTCAGTGGATTTTCTGAATAAAGTGTTTGTTTGTTTACATGCAACAAATTTCTGATTAAAACAGGCATATTCCAGGGATGGGAATCAGAATTTGAGGAATCAGAATATTGTCTAAATTGCAGTGTTTACATGACTCAGTACTAATTATAATATTTCCATTTTATTGATGTGCATGTAAATATATTCATTGTTGCTCATTGCAATAATCAGGTCCCAGTCTATTTTACTTTTTTTTTTTCTTCTTATCATTAAATCCTCTGTTACTCACTCACTCACTCACTCAGATTTTTAACTGTTGCCTGGCAAAGGGAATGTACAGAGATGCTCCTCAGAGCAACCAAAATACCTGCTCTAGTGCTTCAACTACTTTTAATCCATCCATATCATAGCATCCTTTTCCCCTCAGGAAATTACTGCATGTCTCCTATAAACATAAGGAAATTGTACAGTTGGAGACATCTCAGTGGAGTGTAGCATGATTAATGGTGACAGTTTGGAGTACAAATTTGTCGCATTGCCGTCCATACTAACCTTTTATCTGAGGCTGGTAAAATATATATGCCCAAAACCACTTCTTTTTACATTCACTGGAGCCCAATAGATTGTTAATAACAGCAAAACCTTGGACAAGAAACACAAAAGTGACAGTCTGCACATAAACAAACAGAAAGAAAAGTCTGCATTTGACCTTATCCTGGAGAAAAGCAAAAACACCATTCACAGAGATAAACATCTAAGTTTACATTCTGTTTCAGAAAACATACAGCAGATGGGGGAATGGAAGACTCAACTCTCTTTCCTTGTTTTGTTTTACATTATTTTTTTCTCTAAGCTCTCAGCAAATGCTTCTTCCTTATAACTGATTCCTCAAACTGACAGACAGTCCTAAATAGCATGCTTAGTTCACCACAACTGAAACTAATCTCTGATTTGTGAGGTTTCACTCCTACTCTACAAAGATTGAATGCACCAATCAGAGAGGCTGCATGTCTCTAATATACAGCACTACTGCTTTGTCATGTAACCAAACATTATGTATGAGTTTTGTAAGCATACTGTAAACCTTGTGCTAGGCTGAAAAGGGTTTTTGCTGAAGGACTGCCATGAAAAGGATGTTTTAGTCCAAAATTTGGTTAAATGATTCTCTGGTGGACGGGGTCATAGTTTTTTATATTGCTCTAATAAGCAAGAGCTCTACTGTCTGGGGACTCCTTGGTTATTACACTGGGATTTTGGCTTTTAAGTCAGGGCTAGCTTGATTTTTTTTTTCTCTGAAACCAATTGAGAGTTTCCTTTGCTGTATGCTTTGGATCGTTGTCCTGCTGGAAAGTCCACCCACGTCTCATCTTCATCATCCTGGTGGATGGCAGCAGATTCTTCTCAAGAATCTCCCGGTAAAGGGC
>JANDJT010000199.1:7819499-7833211 GCA_024331685.1 Stegophilus panzeri | reverse complement strand
ATATATAAATATATAAAATGACATGTGATGCAATGAAACAATCTGTATCTGTGTAGTGTTCCAAACATCTACAGTGAGCTTGGCCAAAAGTGGAAGGTTTATTGTTTGCTTGCATCTTTCTTTGTTTTTTAAATCAAATACGAACACTAGCACTGCACCCTGGTTAACACCGGAAACCACAGAGATAAAAAGTCAGCAAAATGCTATCAGGTCTTATGAACTCTGCAGGACTGCTGCACCTGTCCACAATATGTTCTAATGAATTTAGTTTATTCCCAAAATATGAAAAACCAGCAGCCTTATTTAAGCCACTGTAGCCCAGACCAGGCAGTTACTAAAGATTCTGTACATGCATCTTGCTTTTTCCAAAACAAGTATCGCACCTCCAGTCCTATCTGTATTTATATCAGTTTAAAACATTATCACACCATTCTGAGTAATACGTATCTATTGTGTGGTCACGTTTAATTAATCGGTGTGTGTAACTCACTGTTGAGGCCAGCATGGATCCACCGAACCACACGGCATAGCGCTGCATGTGGTGAGTGATGACCTGCACATCAATAGGTTTGGGCTGCAACAGAAACATGACCACACGCATGACGATCAAAGAGCTACACTTAAACAGCTTATATTCTTTATTCTAATGCTGGAGTTCCCCATCAGACCTTCAGTTTGCCACCGCTGAGTTCTTCGCTCAGTTTGAGACGAGCATCCACGGTTCTCTTCAGGTCCCTCTGCAGGCGCCGGCCAAAATCACGGAACATGGTCGAGCCTCCTGACAGAACGATGTTCTAAAGAGGAGACGCACAAAAAACAACCCACAGTGAAACCAGGGGACTCACTCCAAGTCATGGGATAAAGGGAAGAGGTTCCTGTATGCAGGGGTGTCTTGAGCTGTAAATTAAACTGCACAAACCTTCTCAGCACAGATTTATTTCATTAGCATTATGACCTATTCAAATATTAAATGTTAAACATGTGCAGTAATAGTCTGGCTTGTTATTGGGGTCATGGAGCTTTTATTCCTGACACAGAAGGTTAACGTTATTAATAGGTTCTAATTATTTACAGACCTACTTGTTATAGAGTTAGAGGTTTTGATTAAAACCATTCAAGTACAACAATCCAAGTAACCAGGTAAATAAGCCAACAGCTATAAGAAATCAACAATAATTATAGCTTGGACAACAGTGTATTGTGATTTATACCACTAAGGGAGAAAGGAGGGAGAGGTGGGAGGGGGGGAAAAAAACAAAAACAACCCTGGAGACCCTGTGAGGTCGCAGTTGGAAATGCAGTTAAGACCTAAAGCAAAAACTCATCCAGGAACTGTGTTTTCATTCTAGTTCCTGAGGAAAGTTATGGCACCTCAGTGGAAACATTACTACAATCAGCATACAGCATAATGAGTGTGAATATAGGAAACAACTGCTCCTTTTCTAGAATTACCTTATAGAGGGGACGACGCACATCAATGGGACAGTTCTGGATAACCTCATCAACCACTTCTGAGATTGGCTGAGTGAAGTCTGGATTGGCAAACTGTCAGACACAGGTACAGAGTAGAAGAGTAAGGTCTATAATGTTAAACTGAGCACTCTCTGGGTGCATCTCAATAATCTAATTGATGCGTCCTTGGTTCCCATGTCCTTTAGCCTGCGACTCAAATCAATTGCAGCCATTTTTAAACATGTATCAATCCTTTAAATGCACTCAGAGGAATCCAAGAGAGATGAAATATGAGGCTAACTGGTAAATACACAGTTGCTTTCTATGGGAAGTCTTATTTTTATTGCAGTGCATGATGTAAGTGTATGGTTTAAATGCTCTTCCTCTTCAATTCATTTAAATATTAAATGTCATTTTTTAAATGGGTACAAATAAAACTTTGCATGAAAATAATGATAATGTTGAGTCTTTATGGGTCCCATACATTACAGCACAGTGAAATTCCTTTCTTCGTATACCCCAGCATGTTAGGAAGTTGGGGTCAGAGCGCAGGGTCAGCCAAGAAACATGGCTGGTGCAGAGGAGGGTAAGGGCCTTGCTCAAGGGCCCAACAGTGGCAGTTTGGCAGTGCTGGGGCTTGAACCCCCGACCTTCCGATCAATAACACAGAGCCTTAACCACCAAGCCACCACTGCCCCTAAAGTCTGACTAAAGCCCCTTAATTATTTATTTTTTTTGAATGTGCATACGAGAAGTAATCATTTTTGGCATAGACTGAAACATATGCATTTATATATGTGTGATGTAATGTTTTCACTGGCGTTTATTCATTACGTAATCACAATGCACTGTGTAGGCACATTCTTAATACCCTCTACATCATGTTATCAATACGTGGAATCATTTTAGAGTAACATCACTGAGCAAGAATGTCTTTTTTTAGCAAATACATTTGCCATCAAGGAGCTAAGAAGCGATTAGGAAAAGAGGAGTTGCAATTAAAGAAATGAGTAGCAACCCCCTGTGTGTGTGTGTGTGTGTGTGTGTGTGTGTGTGTGTGTGTGTGTGTCTGCTTCCAAGTGTGCATGTTACAGACCTCAGGGTGGAAGAAGATCTCTGGGCCAAGGAAGCGCTCATATCCCACATCAATGGTAAACTCTTTCTTGCTGATGGCGTTAATGCCAGTGTACTGCTTTATCCATTTAGAGCCGTCTGTGTCGTACTTATTAAACTCCTTCACCAGGTCAGGACACACGTAACTGAAACGCTCCTACAGAAAGAACACACGCGCACATTTGTATTGCATAGTATTTGGGGTCTAACTACTGAAATATATTTTCCCGCTGTATGCCAGTGAAAGGCCACATCAGAACTAATGGCTCATGTCAGAGTAATGACTGGAAGCCTGGGGGAACAACTTCATTGTACGAAACTAAGCGAAGCTCATCCAAGTTAAGCTCCCACACAATCTTCCAACTGCATGCACAGAAGGAGAATAAAACACCCTGGCAATTCAGGACAGACAAAATAACTGATGCTTACACAAAACACACTAATGCTTCAGTCTGAAAAATATCAAACATTTAAACTAAAACGCAATTCACAGCAAATGGCAACCTTTAACAGTTGCATGAACATACTGTAGAAGCAAAATCACTTTTACATAAATTGCCCATTTAGGTCTAGATTAAATTTCTTCACTCTGATTTTTTTAAGGGAACTGCATCATTGAACCCTAAAACATGAGGGACACCATCACACAAAGCAGCATGTTTCTGGCAGTTAACTGCACTGTTTCAAGAGAAGGACTAATTAAAATGTAATTCAATTGATCAGGCTAGCCTTGAAGATTTTTTTTATTAAGAAAGTTCTTTTCATTCTTAGTTTATTTCAATTTTCACATGCAACAGTTACTTATACAGCTGTAGGATTTCTAGTCACATCCTTAATGCAAAAAATGTCAAATCTACAACACATTTCTCCCCAAGTGTGTACATGTGGGGTAAGTTAGCTATATTGTCTAATCATGCAAGTCTTTTTTTTTTTTTTTTTTTTTTTTTTAAAGACATGTTTTTTTTAAAACATTCACAGTGTTTGCGGAAAACTTTGATTCTCCCAAAACACTGTGCATGTAATGTCAACTCTAATACTGATAAACCAGCTATAAATCTGTGCTGTGTAAATAAACTTATAAATACTGGCCTGTGTTCTCTATGCAACGGTACATGACCTGATATGCAAACATTCTCACTGACGCTAAGCTCTGCGCAGGCAATGAGCCACTTTGCAAGTCAATACGAGTTCCACTGTGACCTGTATAACGCCAGAGTTGCCCTCAAGCAAGTAGAGATTAGAGATTTACATGTAGAAGTTCTGTTTGAAAATCGTCCACAGCATTCTCAATTAGGTTTCAGAACTTTCAGGCTGTCCCACACTCTATAAGCCAAATTAGAAGAGATTGCAAATAAATTTAGCATTAAGTCATATTAAAATTACAAGTTTTTGTTACAGTTGGACAAGTAGGTGGCAGCTCTTGACAGCTCAGTGAGCCTTCAAAAAGAAGAAGCGAATGATTAGAGACTCAGTTGGAAATGAAAGTATGGCGACTCATATTTAAGTCAGCTACACGAGCACATGCTTACCTTGACGGCTTTAGCAGTCTCGAGGGACTGCTCGGGTGGAATTCCCACCTCTCTCTCTCTCAACAGCTGCTGTGTGAAGTAGGTAATGTCACGGCCTGCAATGGGGATGTGCTTTATGCAGCTGCCTATGACATAGCCTTCTGCCTAAAACACAGAAATACAACAAAGCAAATCACCATTACAATACAAAGTATAAAGGCATTTTTCCTTCTTAAAAATATAACTTTACACTTTTCATCATGAATAAGAATGTAACGGAAATACCAGAAGTCTGTTTGCGTACAGTGCTGTGAAAATGCATTTGATTTCTTCTGTTTGTGTACATCTCATACTAAATAGATTTAGATCTTCAAACGAAATACAAAATAAAACAAAGGCAACCCGAGTAAACACACAATACAGTTTTTATTTCTTTATTTTTTTACTGAAGCAAAAAAACACCTATTAGCCATATGAAAAACTAATTACCACCTTAAACTGAAATCTGGTTGTGCCACCTTTAGCAGTAATAACTGCAACCAAAAAATTTGGAAATTTGGCCCACCCTTCTTTTCAGAACTGCTTTAGTTCAGCCATGTTGGATGGTCTGCCTATTTAATGAACTGCCTATTTAATTTCCTGTCACAGCACCTAAATTGGTTCAAGTCAGGATTTTGACTAGGCCACTCAAATTTTCATTTAACTTTTTTTTTTTAGCCATTCAGTGGTGGATTTACTCCTATGCTTTGAATCATTGTCTTACTGCATAATCCGGTTTCAATTTACGGACTGAAGACCGGATTCTCCTTTAAGATTTTCTGGTAGAAAGCAGAATTCATGTTTCCCCTCAATTATTACAAGCTCACCAGACCCTGAAGCAGTAAAGCATCCCCACACCATCATACTTCCACCATCATGCTTGACCATAGGTATGATGTTCTTTTTGTGGAATTCAGTGTTTGGTTTATGCCAGATGTAACGGGACCCCTGGGGTCTTTTGTGACTTCTTGGATGAGTAGTTTCTGCACTCTTGGAGGAATTTTGGAAGGTCTGCCACTTCTGTTTTTCCATTTGGAGATAATGGCTCTCACTGTGGTTCTTTGGAGTCCCAGAGCCTTTGAAATAGCTTTGTAACCCTTCCCAGGCTGATGTATTTCAATCATCATCATCATCATCATCATCATCATCTCTGGAATTTCTTTCAACTTTGGCATAGTGCGTTACTGGGTAAGACCTTTTAACCAACTTCATGTTGTTGAAAAAGTTCTATTTAAGTGTTCATTTGATTGAACAGGGTTTGCAGTAATCAGGCCTGGATGTGTCTAGTCCAGCTGAACCCCATTATGAATGCAGTTTCATAGATTTGGGGAATTAGTAACTATGGGGCAAATACATTTTTCATTGTGTGTTTACACGGGTTGCCTTTGTTTTATCTTAGATTTTGTTTTCATTTCTGAAAATATTTAGTAGGAGATATACGTAAAAACAGAAGAAATCAGGGTGGGGCTAATACTTTTTCACAGCACTGTATGTGCACAGTATGTATTTTGCATGCGTGGGTGTGCACGTATATGACTGACCACAGGGATGACATGAGTGACACCATCTCCACTGTCAATGACTGTACCGGTCAAAGTCCTCTCTCCAACCTGCCGAGAGGTCCAGGACGCTGCTAGAGCCAAGACTGCCTGAAAACCCACAAAAAAAAAAAAAAGACAAACAACCCCCAAAACACTAATGTAAATACACAATGATCACAGCTAAAAAGAAGAACTCTGTCATCAATATACAAGT
Organism: Stegophilus panzeri; assembly: GCA_024331685.1. Classification (NCBI taxonomy): domain Eukaryota; kingdom Metazoa; phylum Chordata; class Actinopteri; order Siluriformes; family Trichomycteridae; genus Stegophilus; species Stegophilus panzeri. The sequence continues at coordinate 7,827,344 of JANDJT010000199.1, read as the reverse complement.
ATACAGTAGAACAAAATGTTGCTCCAAGGCCATGCAAGACAATGCAATACAATATTAACAGACAATACAAAAACCTTCACAGTGTTCTGGCAAATAGAACTAGACCAATATAAAATCATAGTAACAATAATAGTATCAACAATAACAATCACAACAATAAGGTGCTTGTATGTACCTGCACGGCGATATAAAGTCCAGGCACATTGAAGGACTCAAACATGATCTCTGCGGTGTATTCTCGGTTCTCAGGTGTGTTTAGAGGAGGTTCAGTCTGTAACAGATTCACCATCAATGCACACACACCCACATCACCTTGTTACAATATCAGCTTGCTAATTAATGGGCTATTTAGTTAATGGGTTAAAACTATCTGGTTGTAAACTAGCATGCAGCAAAGGGAAGAAAAAAAAACCTAAATAGCAACATCATATAGCTACATCATAACATCATAGAATTGCAGTTCGTCACTAACGAGCAAGCCAGAGGCGACAGTGGCAAGGGAAAAACTCCCTCAGACAAAAAGAGGAAGAAACACCGCGAGGAACCAGACTCAAAAAGGAACTCCTCTTTATCTGGCTGACAACAGATAATGTGATTATAAATCTTTTCTCTTCTATAACTGTATACTATAAAGTCAAGTAGTGTTAGGTGTCTTAAAAGGAACTTGAGTATTGAGTTTTAACTTTAAGTTTCTTGTATCTTGCATCTCTTGTATTTGAAGTTACCAACTGTAAGTGTAACTGTTCTTAGCAAACGCTGACTTTAGGTTATCCAAGCACGAACATCCACAGCCAACTTTAGACTACGTCCAGATTAATCCGGATAGATCTGAAAACTGCATTTTTCATTTTAAAATGCTTTTCAGTCTACACTGGCGTTTTCGACTGTTTCCCAAAAACTGCTCGTCCTCACTGAAACGGCTGAAAAATGTGCATTCCTGTACTGCGTACGCGTAAAAACGTATGACGCTTGGGTCCACCTCATTTCTGTCAGGAATTTATTTTAAAAAATGCATTAATATTTAACAAAGCTACCAAACTGGATAGCAGGCACAACAACCGCAGTACATCGTCCACCAGCTCGTTTGTTTCGAGATGAGTCACATGACTAAAATACGGCATCGTTTTTAATATCTCCGGACAAAAACACTGTTTCAGTGTGGATGGAAGGCCAAAACGTAGAGACCAAAAAAAAAATTTTTTTTTTAAATAAAAAATGCTTTTTCAAATTGATCAAGATTAATGTAGATGTAGTCTTAGTGTATCTGTAAAATTTCACCATATCAATGATTACATTTTGTTTCTTTGGTTTTGTTTTAAATTGCAGAGCATCAGCTATAAAAGTATCTGTACAAGTTGTTACTATAGAAACAATAATGTTTTAGATCAGGTGCATTAAGAGAAACCTTGCACCCGATACTAGTCTCAGCTCATGAAGTCTACACTGAAGTCTGTCTGATGACCCGTTAGTAGCCCAATGATGTGAAAAAAAATGAAAATGAATTGAGCATGTACTAAAGTAGAGGTGGTGAAGCAAAGTCAACAAAGGCATTTAAAAATAAATAAATAAATAACAGAACTGGAACCATTTGTTCTGCATTAGATTCCCCCATGTTACAGTGGTGCATTACTAACCAGCAGGAAGTAGTGGTCCTCAGGCTCCGCCCTCAGATACTTAAAGATGACCTGCTCCATGAACCTCTCCATTAGGTCCCAGTCCTCTACGATACCGTGCCTGATGGGCCACTGTATGTAAAGACAGAAGAAAGTGAGTTAAGCCATTTCTTTCACAATGAGCACCTGTTTCCAGAGCAGCGCCACCGTCATGTTGAACGTTGCACTGAAATGTGGATTTGTGTAGAATTACGGCTAATCACCTTGGTCGCGTAGGTGGGCTTGTCAATAGCCTCATCTCCGATGAAGAAGTCGAGGTCATCCACGCCTTTCATCATCCTTCTCTGGGCCTGGTCTCCCACCTTCGCCGACTCTTTGATGGCAATGCCTGGGCAACAGCAGAGGATGATTGGATATAATGAAACTGGCTGAGAGCCAGTTACTGGGAATAAAACTACCAAATCTAAAAGTTATACAACATTAATTTACTCACATCAAAACAGAGACAGCTTTTGCTTCAACCTCTACCCATGCATGAACGTATATCATTTTAATTATTTAGTAATACAACATGTTCTTGGGATATAATGCCACCAACTTCTCTGGTAAGTGGTACATAACTTGAAGCATGTGGGAACAAGAAATGTTTCTTCATCAAACACACACCAAGATTTGTTTGTCTGCAACTTTGAAATACAGTGTTTACATGCAAAAGAATCTCATTTCATTTCTGTTTTACTTCCCATACTGAAATCACATACTAATGAGACAACCCATGCTATGCACATCTAACTTTAGACTTTAAAGTGCCCATAAATTCAAAAGACATTTTTGCACACACACATACATATATAATAAATAAATTATATATAATAAATAATATATATATAAAAAAATGGCTTGGAAAGTCAAAGCATGCAAATCCACAAGGACCCATTCTGGACTTCTTCCTTCGCCCTGTCGTTACATTATCTTACTTTTCACAGTTACGTTGATGACATAAGCCGTTATGTCTCAGGTTCACCAAGTGATTACCAACCTGTTCATAAATTATTGCTATCCGAAGAAATATCTGACTAGGTATCAAGCAATGTTTCAGCGTTAACCTAGTCAAATCTGAAAATATTAATTACAGGAAATCAATTACAAAGCAGCTACATTTATTTAGTTTCTCACTGGTATGAGATTTTTGATTTTATTTATGTCATTCATTAAGAATAGCCCCAAGCTGTGTGTAATCACCTGAGTAACAGCAAACTAATTTAGTTTGGTTAATGGATTCTACTTAAGACTTACAGAAGGTACAAAACATTGCTGCAGGGATCTTAACTAAGGAAAGAGCTAATTTCATGTCTATTCTTAAAGAATCACACTGGCTACCTGAGGCATCCAGAATAAATTTTCAACAACAGCAACATTTCAAACTAAATCTTGACCCCAAAGCCATTTAACATTCATTAAGTGCAAGTGATACAGCTGTACTCACATGATGGTACGATGAACTGAGGTTCTGTGTTTCCTGCATATCCCAGTTTAGTATATCTGAAACACAAGAGAACAAGGCTTTGAGTTGAACAGTTCTCCTAACACACACACACACACACACACACACACACACACACACACACACACACAAAATAAGAGTTGTGAAATAGATAATTACCATTAAGCAATTTCATTCTGAATGCCCATTATGAGCAGCATAAATTAAACTTTCATTTATACAATTCTATATTGCACAATTCGTTTTTTATGCATTGAAATTAATTTTTTATACTACTTTAGCTGATATGCTGCTGAGAACCCGGAGGTCTACAGCGCTCATCCTTGCAGCTTTACACCCAGAGGACAATGCACAAGCCTCTAATTTCTCAACGCTACGACTTAACGCAGCTACAATCTGCAATGCTCTGCTCCAGTCATGCTGTCTGATGTAAAGCGACAGCCTGTAGTTGTTGTGTCATTGCAGAGTTTGACAAAAACATATTGCGCATTGTCTTTGCAAATTCCAGTGAGTATGCTTATCAGCTTCAGGTCTTACAGGCTCCAGAGCATCCACTTCTTAAAAATCATATCATGAGGCATGAAGATATTTATATGACACGCGATACATATCAGTTAATATAGCCGAGGGTTCCTAACAAACACTCAGCAAAATATTAATGTTGCATTTAAAAATAATAAAAAGTTAATTACATGATACTTTTGTTTAACGTCTACAAGGTGGAATTATTAAAACTGTACTGAAAATGAAAATTCTGTACAGAAATGAACATTTTACAATTATAAAGATAAGATTCGGGACATTTCATCATCTATGCAGCTGCTTCCAGTCGGGTTTGTAACGGTTATAAAAAATACCAACAACATCCACAATATCTCAGAACAGTATAGATGGCATATGTAATCACTATATCAATATTATTTCAATATACATGCTCAGCCATTACCATCATCAGCTTGCACTTTTCCCATAAAGCTTAAAGTCAGATTTAATTGCAGGACTGCATCTTGGCTAAAAGAGATCAGCTTAATAAAAGCATATTTGCATGCAAATCCCATGCAACCATGAAGTCATGTCTATTTTTGGTTTAGAAATTTCCTGACCACAGGATGCTAAGGTCTTTACTAGTTTCAAAAGTTCAGTACAGACCTACAGCTAGTGACAGATTCAAGCTGCATGAAACCAATGAACCAGCTTGGTTTAAACTGCTCAACATGCTGACCTGCAGCCTCTCTAGCTCTATGAAGCATTTGTATGGTTTGTAACTGCCTTGAATTACAGATTCACTAGATACTTCTTTTAGTTTTATCGTTTAAAAAAAAAAAAAAAAAAAAAAAAAAAAAAACTACATTTGCACATGTTTTAAGAGGGTGCCTAACCGTTTGCATGCTTCGGGCATGACTTCATTTGGATAACAGAATGGTGTCAGAATCCTAAAATAACCGACCACACCCACCAAACTGCAACACACCACGCCAAGTGAAAAATATGTCCCTATATAAATGACAATGGAAGTGCATTTTTCTGTTAGACATTCAGAAGCATGTTTGTTTAAAAATAAAAATAAAAATAAAGTTAAAAAATAAAAAAAAAAATCAACAGGTTTCCAAGGAAGAAATAGGAGGAAGTAGAACGAACAAAAAAAAAAAAAAAAAAAAAAAGACAAACCCAAAAACATGTGCAGACTCAAGCAGATTCGAGTTTAAAGGAAAAGGCTCTGCACTGCTTAGGTGCAAGTTATTAAAACAGATGCGTTTATTAAAGCTCTTTGCAGTTTTAAAAGATATAGATCATAACCACACGAAAAGGTAAGTCTTTTCAGGGTCATTTAATAACCTTCAAACAGACGAGTAAAAACCACCTACAAAATGTCTATATGCTCAGAAAGAAAGAAAATATGAATGCTGTAGCTTTGACTCTCAGGGCCTTCGAACAAGGGTGTAAAGGGAAGTTGCGTCAGCCTCAGCATGATGTGGGTTATATTACTCCAGTAAGGTTAGAGGCTGAAGTTATAAAAAGCAGTTTTGCAGACTAAAGTGAGGAGAAGTGCAGGTCAGCAAGCAAGAGAGGATGTGAGGCTTTCACACATCTGACACACACATACTTGTGGCACATCTGTAGCTATGAACTGAGCCCCTCTTCCTCATCCACACAGAGAACAGATGCTGGTGTGCTTTGCTCAAAGTGAAGCGGGGGAGGAGGGAAAGGTATGCACCATGGAATGTTCAAGTCTCTACATGCGAACACTTAACCACTGTGATTTAAACAGACCAAGTACAGGTCCAGCACACTCAGCAATATCTTATTAAGGGATATGCATCTCTTATATTAGACAATAAAAGAGAAGGTTGTATTTAGAGACAGGATTGAAACATACACTGGGGGACAGGGGTAGTACAGAAAGATCATGCCATCATGCAAAAGTGTATTCTTAGTATGTTTATGCATGTGTTACTCTCTTGCACTTGATCTTGCTTGTCAAATTCATACCATGTACGAGTTACTTTTAGGCATGTACTGATCCAATGCCTAGTATCTGTATCACTGCTGATTTTAACCTGTTTCTCCAATCCAATCCACTGATGTCATTTATGGCTGACTGTCACAACAGTGAACACATACTGCCTTATGACAAGTTCTCAATCCTGGACAAGTACATTTTAGCACTTTTCCTGCTCTAATACACCTACCTCAACTCAGGAAGGATCTGATTAATTGGATCAGGTGTGTTGGAAACAAGGGACGGGGACAATACGATGTGTAAGGACAAGGGTTAGGAATAGGGCTTGGCGATATGACAAAAATATATTGTGTGATACTTGACGACATTTCTACAAAACACAACGCGCATCATAATACATAACTTAGCCTACAAACTGTCTGCAAAAGAGCAGATAATTAAACAAAAAAAAATTATAATTAAACCGAGTTTGACAATACTTTTCTTTAATGCCTACAAAGACACAGAAGACTAAGTTTTAAAAACAATGTCAAAATCAACAGAATCCATTCAGTACCAATTAATCTGTAATGATAAAAAAAAAAAAAGTTTTTATTTTTAAATCCAATGATCTCAGAAAAGAGTATTGCATAATCATTTATCATGATATATTGATATAACATTGATATCACCCAGCCCTAATTAGGAACCTATATGAATCTATAGATAATCAGATAATTACAGGATACCTAGAGATCTGATATTAGTTACATACTGAAAGGAAATCTAACATAACATAAGTTATATTAGATAAACTTCTACAAGCACACAAATAAATAAATAAATAAATAAATAAATAAAAACAAACCAAAACACCAGTAGGTGAATGGCTTGTTTTGCATCTTAAAGCAGCATTACAAATATGTTATAGCTGTATGTGTGTATATTCACATATGCATTGAGATATTGCAGTTTTTTTGTCAGTGGTAGTCCTTTTACTGAGATTCTGTTGTTTAAATGATTATAAATGATCCTATTGATTTAACAATGCTAGTTAAAAAAAAAAAAAAAAAAAAAAAAGCTTTAAACGGATTGAATTGAGGAAAATCCGCCCGTTATCACAGTGCATTTAAAGACTGCTGTGCTTAACCAGTTAGAAAAACGTCCAAAGGCTACAATAAAGCTGCTTTAAGGTGGATATAATGCTCTGTTTGTTCTTCCTCTGAGGAAGTGACTCGTCTGAATCTGAGACCCAGCTGCAGTTTCACACTGAACATCACAAGCTGCCTACAAAAATACCAGAGGCGACTGTAGTCCAGTTCTACAACAGTGGCTCAGACAGGGAGGAATAATATAGAAGCGAGGAAAACATAAACGCTGCTAAATGCACGGTGAAATGCCGAACACGACCATATATGGACTAAAAGACGAGAAGCAGGAAGCGGCGAGCGCTGTCAATAAAATTAGGAAGTTACAAGTGCGCACGCGCAGATCGGCGATCATTGGAATGATTTTTGCAAAATTTAGCATCGATTAACGTTTTATTTATTTTAAACACGCTGGTGATAATCGTGTTTCCACCTGTGCATCCAGTAACTACATGTACGATATTTAAATGTCTCCCCGTCAGTCAGATCAATATTTTCGAAACGTAGCTAGCAAACCAATGAAGGCAAAATACAGTCTAGCTAGTTACCCGTTCACACCCATGATAGTATCCCTTGTGTTATATACAAACCTCTGAGTCTCACCGAAACCACAAATAACACTAATATTCAAGGTGTAAGTACACATGAATATTTTAATCCGAGTTATGTACTGAATATGCTAGGCAGCTAGCCCGCTAGCGCTACACACCCCAGAGCTGACAGTGCTAGTGCTGCTGCTGCTGCCAGCGGATCTGATTTACAGAGGAATTGAAAATATTTTACCCTGTACCGCAGTCCACAACACACGCCGGTAATCTCCCAGCCATTCCTCCTGCTTCACGGCCGAAGATGCCTTACTAAAAACAGAAAAATGCTAGATGTGTCGGGTACAGGATGAATGTAAGGCGGAACCCTTTCACCCGCACTGTGAAGTTTACAGACACTTCCGCACTCGCTGAGCGGCGCACGGCGGGATAAAATGGCCGCCGCCGGTCACAGAGGGAGGAGGAGAGGAGAGGGAGGGCGTTATTATTATTATTATTATTATTATTATTATTATTATTATTATTATTACTGTTTATGGACAGAAACAAAAATATAAGTAGGTCAAACATGTTGGAAAAGAAAAAAATGTGTGTG
>JANDJT010000199.1:7797530-7809529 GCA_024331685.1 Stegophilus panzeri | reverse complement strand
ATTATCTTTTCTTATTGCCACGTGTAAAAACAATTACCAATAATCATAACAATTATTGCATATTCAATAAGAGACTTTATAGTTACAAAGTCATGTTTTATTTTTTACAACCTAGCTTAGGTTGAAGGTCATGGTTTACATTATTTTTGCAAACAAGAGCTTATATACTAATATAGGTCTCAATAGCAATATTAAATTAGCATATAGAATGCATGTTTGTGTTTTTCAGGGGCTGTTTTCTCACTTCATCTCTCATTGGGACACTGGCTCTGAGCTTAACAATTCCACTGTCCATCCTGACTGATATATGCTTGCAGAAGGTGAGATGTTTAAACTGGCCTAAAAGGTGTACTGTGTATATATAATGTGCAAATACAAATCCACGTTGGTCCATAAATAATTGTGTAGTTCATGGGATTGTTTTGTTTTATTTTGTTTTGCAGCTAATTGGATTTAAAATAAAACTGTATACAGGGAGGTTAAATGCAGTCTGTCAGCTTTAACTTGAGGGTATTTGCATTTATATTGGGTAAACCATATAGGAATTGTGCTATTTTTAATCTAATGAATAGAGTACAAGCAACAAAAATTGCTGACTACACTATATATTCTCCGCTTTACAAGCAGTGTAACCTAAACACTGTATGTGTGTATGCATTCCCAGACGAGTTTCTCTTGGTTATTCTTTGCTGGAGCAGTTCCAGTTTTTCTGTCCTTCTTCCTGACTGCACTCCTGAGCCACTACAATAACTGGGACCCGGCGATGGTGGCACTGCGGAGAGTTTTCTCCTTTATCTGCCGCAAACACAGGATTCACAGGTGGGGATTCCTCATTGAAAGCAGATGTTTAGCATTAGTTTGAACTCTAATGCTACAGTTGTATGCAAAAGTTTGGACACTCCCCTCATCAAATTACATATTTTGTTAATTTATTTTTTAAATTTTATTTTATTTATTTATTATATTTTATTCCCATTTATTTGTATAGTGAAGTGAAAAGAAGTAAACATTAAAAACTATTAAACTATTAAAGATTTTTAAACTATTAAAAATTAAAGTTTTAATACAAAGTTAATTAATATTTGATGAACTTAAAAACCTAGAAAAATACCAGATGTCTGTTTGCATACAGTGCTGTGAATTCTTCTGTTTTGTGTATCTCACACTAAATAGTTTTAGATATTCAAATGAAATACAACATAAAACAAAGGCAGCCTGAGTAAACACACAGTACAGTTTTTGTTTTTTATTGAAGCAAAAAAAAGTTATCCAACACCTATCACTTATGTGAAAAACTAATTTCCACCTCTGTGCCACCTTTAGCAACAATATCGGCAACCAAGTGCTTCCGATAACTGAAGTGTTTCACTTACTTCTAGGACTAGGATTTACTCCTATGCCTTGGATCATTTTCTTGCTGTATAATCTAGTTGCTCTTGAGTTTCAATTTACGGAATGAAGACCGGACATTCTCCTTTAGGATTTTCTGGTCATGTTTCCTTCAATTATTGCAAGTTCCCAGGCCCTGAAGCAGCAAAGCATCCCCACACCATCACACTTCCACCACCATGCATCATGCCATTTGTGTGGAATTCTGTGTTTGGTTTACACAAGATGTAACAGGACCCCTCTCTTCCAAATAGTTCCACTTTAGACTCCTCAGTCCACAGAACATTCTCCAAAAAGGTTTGAGGATCATCAAGGTGTGTTTTGGCAAAATTCAGACGAGCCGTAATGTTCTTCTCGGTTGGATGTCATTTTTGCCCAGTGTCTTTCTGATAGTGGAGTCATGAACAGTGACCTTTATTGATGCAAGAGAGGTCTGTAGGTCCTTTGATGTTGTCCTTGGCTCTTTTGCGACTTCCTGGATGAGTAGTTGGGGGAATTTTGGAAGGTCTGCCACTTATGGGAAGGTTCACTACTGTGCTGAGTTTTTCCATTTGAAGGTAATGGCTCTCACTGGTGTTCTTTGGAGTCCCAGAGCCTAAATGGTAAATGGTGTGCACTTACTGGGTAAGACCTTTTTACCAACTTCATGCTGTGGAAAAAGTTTTATTTAAGTGCTGTTTTGATTGAACAGGGTTTGCAGAAATCAGACCCGGTTTCGTCTAGTCCAGCTGAACCTCATTATGAATGCAGTTTCATAGATTTGGGGAATTCGTAACTACAGGGGGAACCGTTTTTTACACAGACCCAGTTGGTATTGGATAACTTTCGTGCTTCAGTAAATAACATTATCATTTAAAAACTGTATTTTGTGTTTACTCCGGTTGCCTTTGTTTGATCTTAGATTTTGTTTTAGTTTCTGAAATAATGTAGTGTGAGAGATACACAAAAACAGAAGAAATCAGCAAATACTTTTTACAGCACTATACAGCTGGAACAGTACACAGTGAAATGAAACAACATTCCTCCACGACCATGGTGCGACATAAGACAACACAGGACTACAAGAGACTACATAGAACTAAATAGAACTAAAAGACCTACACATTTTTACATAAAGTGCATGTGCAAACATGTGCAAACAACACAAGACAGTACAATAACCACTAAAACAGGACAATAGGCACGCCAACCAGTACACAGTTCTAGTGTGGAAGTATCGGATATACCGGATAGTGCAAAAGAATAATAATATAATAAAAATGCTGTGAATGTAAACATAACATACTATGAGATAGTATTCAGCAGATAAGCTTATACCATATATGGACATAGCAGCGAGGTAGTAGTTGAAGTAATTTGTGGTAGATTTTGAGGTGCAAAAACAGAGCTTCTCGTCATCCCTGCCTGCCCCTCAATCGACCACAACCTCACTGTACAGCTTGGCCCAACCACACTCAAGCCAACCAGGACAGCCAGAAACCTTGGAGTAACTTTCAATGACAACTTGACCTTTACAGACCACATTTCAACAACTGCACGATCCTGTAGGTTTATTCTGTACAACATGAAGAAAATCAGGCCCTATCTCACTGAACAGGCTACACAGCTATTAGTCCAGGCTCTTGTTATCTCAAAACTGGATTATTGCAACGCACTACTCCCGGGCCTCCCAACCAGCTCCATCAAACCCCTTCAGATGATTCAGAATGCAGCAGCATTTGTTTTCAACCAGCCCAAAAGAACCCACGTTAAACCCCTCTTCATCTCCATCCACTAGCTTCTTGTACAAGACCTTGTCTGGAACAGCACCTCCCTACCTCAACACTCTCCTTGAGGTTAATATTCCCTTTCGCAACCTGCGATCAGTTAATGACCGACGCCTGGTAGTGCCTACTACGCACGAGGTTCCTTTCCAGAACCTTCAAACTGACTGTCCCTCAGTGGTGGAATGAACTTCCAATATCAATCCGGACCGCAGGATCTGTCACTATCTTCAAAAAATGACTAAAGACCCTCCTCTTCCACTTAACTAACCCATAAATTAACCCCCCCATACCCCAACACAAACACACACACACACGCACTTTTTTTTTTTTTCCTTTAAATATATAAAACATTCTTCACTGGCTCTTACACCTCTACTCTGCACACTTTGCTTCTCTAGAACTCAGTTAAAAGTTATGTATGGTAGCACTACTTGTATTGTTCTCCGCTTGATGTATCGCTTTGCTTGTATTTCCTCATTTGTAAGTCACTTTGGATAAAAGCGTCTGCTAAATGAATAAATGTAAATGAGGTGCGTTTTGGATTATTGTGCAGTTGTAGAAGCCAGACTGCTCTTGTCAGATTCCCTGTGTTACATTTGCTTCCAGACTTTGGATAGGGGTAATTTTGACAGGGTGCCCAAACTTTTGCATACATCTGTAATAAGCTGACTTTACAAGCAAAAAAAGAAGTAATTGAATGTGTATGTTTTAACTGAAGCCGATATTTGACAGCATGTAATTTCAGAAATCTGTTTTGAACTGGTCCATTGTGCAGGATGTTTTCAGGCTTTTATTTTTATTCATGTTTTTTTTTTTTAGTCTTCATGCTTTGACAGCTCCTACCTGCCTTTCAGACTTCTATTAAGTTTGAGAAGCATATTACTTTTTTTTTTTTTTTTTTTTTTTTGCAATCCTAAACAGCTTCGGTGTGTTTGTTCTGTTGGTGAAACTGAATACAGTACTGTATATTGAACCAGAATATAACCCAAGGTGACAGCAGGATTAGGAATATAAGACAGTGTTTAAAAGCTTTGGAATGCAGGCCTTCCTCAGGTTATTCATAAGCTGTTAACTGTCTCCTTGTATTTCCTCTGTTCTTTAAAACTTTAAGGATGGTATGCCTTGATTTATTACTCAGGTTGCTGTGGGTTTTTGTTAAAATATTTGGTATTTACCCTTATCAGGGAGCTGTCTTGTTCTTAGCACTGAATGATGATGTGGGGGGGGGTGCGACCCACAGATGAACTTCTGTAGATCTTTCACAATGTGATGTGTGAATGTATTTATTCATTATTTGCTGTAAATAAAGTTACTATAAGTAAGGTAAAGGTTGACCAGTTGTGTAAAGTCTTGTGTTCAGTCTCCTTTGATTAATGTTAAAGGAGCCCTTCAGTTAGATTAGTTTATTATTCCTAAATGGCTTTTCTTTAAGACCTTTTCTTAACCTGTGCTGTGTATAGCTTTTTCCAATTTGTTTCAGAAAGCAGCTGGGTAAGTGCAGGGAGGAAGAAATGAGGATAGTGGAAAGTGCCTCTTAGTCATTGAAGTAATATCCCTACACCACTGGAGGGAATACCTGAGCGTAACTGTTTCTTTATCTTAATATTGTCTTGTGATGAAAACTAAAATTCCTTAAGGTGATTAATTACTCTATTACTGTGTTGTTCTTAATGAGATAAATGTAAAAGGTTTTCGGTACATTTTGTAAAACGTTGCATGCTAATATGAACACAGGCAATAGTGAAATTCTAGTTTAAATCCAGGTGTGTATATATAAAGATAGTGGACTGTCTAATAAAACTAATAAAACATAACCATAATCATATTTGAGCCATTTAGTGGCATAGATTCATTGTTGATTAAAGATTATATCTGTGTAATGTGTGTTGTATTGTGTGGATGTTTTGTAGATTAGCAGAGGACAGTGAGCAGTGTGAGAGTCTCATCCCTTTACAGAGCTCTGCCCTCGATAACAGGGGTTTTTGCTCTTGATTAACATTTTAAGAGGTAAGCTATGACCTTTGTACATACATGCTCTAACAAGAGGCACGAGCACAGCCAAATCATTGCGTTTTTCTTTATATGGGCGTTGTTTGCCTAGATTGCCCTAGAATGGATCATTATTGTTCAACATAACGTCTACACCAAAGGTAAAAACAATCCAAATTAACAGATTAACTGCTAATATATAATGTTTAGTGTAATTTGACTTAATAATAAATGTTCACATTTATGATCACGTATGTATTGTTTAATATGAGATAGATAATAATGCTACGTCATGTGTGCAGATGGGACGACAGTGCTTGTGAAGCCATTTTATGATAGTCAGTGTTTGGTTTGGAGGAGGTCTTTTTGCCATTTTCCCATCTGCTATGTGTCTTCAGACACAGGCGTAAGCAAGAGTTAAGGGAGTCTTTCTTGGCCACAGATGTTGGTGGTTTGGAGACTGTTTAGATTGGCTTTATCTAATTCCAAAGCAAGCCAAGGCAATCATTTGGCCTTGGTAGCACATTACTCCTGAGTAAACTGGACCATGTTCATTTTATTTAGAGTACAATTCAACTGGAATAATCCTTTGAGTAAAAAGTGAGGCAGAGGCAAACGGCTTCTGTTCTCTCTCTCTGTGTGTGTGTGTGTGTGTGTGTGTGTGTGTATGCTATATTGTCAGAGAGAAAATATGAGGATCATGCCTCAGCTTGAATCATCACCTACTGTACACACATGTACCCACACCGACATCAGTCTGCTATTCTCATTGTGCAACTAGTAATATTGGAACCTGCATTTTTTTTTTTTTTTTAAATCCAATTTTTCACCATGATTGTTTATCAAAGAAAGGTAACCAAAGTAAAACCTCTTCATACAGGAACAGAGAAGCAGCAAATGACAATCTGAAACCTGCCATTGTGCCTCGTGTCACTTCTCCCTCTTCCCCACATGTATTGAAGACCCTGTGATTGACCATTCTTAATCCTCATTTTGTTGGCTGTGATATCTCAGGGCCAGAAAACCACACCCAGGCAAGCAGCTTTCATCGGCCATGATGGATGATCCAGACACACTGACTGACTTTCCAATCACAGAATCACAAACTGAGCCCTTTCCAAGCAAAATGAGATTGTGATAAGCAGAGTCTGAGATGTTGTATTAACACATGTTGTGTGTGTGTGTTCATCAGTATATCACAATAAGTCTGATTTGTGTTATTAAATTAATACAGGCTATACACACTTCATAGTTATTGTTAAGCAGATTGATATACATGCAGATTTGCTGGTTTCAAATCACCATTTCTCCCATGAAGTACAAATAGCCTATTATCTTTTTAATCTTTGTACCATAGATAGTGTCTAGATGTCAAGGTCCTAGTAAAACCTGCATGTTATATTTCACCATTGAAACAAGAAAATTAATATTTTGCGTATATGACTTACCATTACCATGTAATTTAATAGTTTGTGTGTATTTGGTATGAATTACCAAATACAGTCCAAATCCAAGTAAACACTATTGAGCACGTGTCCAGGGTTTTCTCTTGTATTTCTTTTCTTTTGCACAGGGGAAACCCCTGTTCTGTCCTTCTCGTTGAGCAACGTTGTGTTCTGAATTTACACAGACCACAACGTAATTGCCATTGCACAAAAATTGTTTTGCACGGTCTTTCAGCTGCACTCATGTTTGACGCATGTGAATCAAAGAGGGCTTTGGTTGAATGTACATTGTGATGATGTCCCAGGACGTGTCTTGGCCCAAATCTGCGGAAAATCTGCTGTAATTTGGAAAAATTGCAAGCGTTTCCGAATATTACTGCGATCACAAAAATCCTGGGGGGACTGATTGTAGCGTCGGTTCTTTCGCCAGTTTTGGAGAAATCAGACTGGCTCATTGGTAAGTGGTGTAGGAGTTGGTGTGTTGTTAACTCCCCAGGTCTGCACTTTAAACGAATACTTCAGCGTTTTTCAAAATGTGTTCACAAAGACTATGTGGACACAAAATTCTGATCGTTTCAAATCAGATCCGAACCACTCTCGTCTGTGATCCAATCTCATTTGTGGAACTGCGACATGAAAGAGAACGCTCAGATCAGAATTCATGAGCTGTTTCCCAAAACACATGCAAATATCATAATTGTTTACAGTGCAGCAATACAACAACAGAGAACAGCAACAGCACAGACTTTATTCAGTGGATGGATGGGGAAATTGGATGGGACCTATTGAATCTGTAGTGTTTAGAACAATTGCTCAAGAAATCTTTGTGTGTATGTGGGGTGTTTCGAGAGACAGGTGCTTTCACATAAGAGACAGATATAGGTTGCTTGCGTTTACAAATATGAACCATCAAGAGAAACGGAGCCGGTCTGAGCCGAAATTGGAATTAAAGCTTGTAATGTGAAAGTAGCCAAAGGCAGAGAGGTTTCAAAATGTTTCACAGGACAGTAAATACATTTAATTGAAACTCCGTTATAATGGAAGTCTAAGGCCAGTTGTCGACGCAGGCAACTATATAACAAATTCAAAACTACAGCCGTTACACTCTTAATAATGAAGGTCTTAGGATAAAACTGACATTAAAGAAAGTAATACTAGAGCTGTTTGTAATTTACTCTAATTTCTAACTTTCCAATGCTGGCGCAACACAGTTCAAATATATTCAGGTTATTTACACTTTCTGAACATATTTGTGGTATCCATGCATAATTGGAGGTCCCGTGTCTGAAAAGACAAATTATACACGTTAAAGTTGTTTGATTTATAAATACCTCTGAATAAAAAATTAAAACATTCTACAAGAAAAGCATTTGGTTCACATAAACATTTACTGTTAACCCAGCCACTGCCCTTAGAATTCCATTGTAAGTGAGTTTAGCATAAACAGGCTTTCTATACTTCTCCCATTGAAGGGAAAGGTCTTAAAATTCTTATCTGTGGTAATCCATATGATAGACATATGGTAGATAGAGATTAAGGTTGAAAATCACTAGAGTTTACCTTTGAGAATGTGGGTAGGATCTTATTACTCTGACCAAAAGAGATCAAGAATCAAATTTCAGAAGAAAAGACACAGATGGAAAAAAAAAAAAAAAGATTTTACTGAATTATTAAGCCCTTAACCATCCAGGACCATAACTCCATACTTTTTTTTCCTATTAGTCTCACTGTATTTACTGAATAATTTGTAATAGTTGCTCAATAATATAACTGAAAATTAGTGTGGCACTTGAAATGAAAGGAAATCAGCCAACCTCTCAATTATTCAAATAAATTATTCTGATCATCTTTTATGCTAATCTGTTGCGTGTATTTTGCACTAAATCAGTGAAAACAAATAAAACTGGATGTGCCCTGTAGAAGTGTTTGGAAGAGAAACCCTGGATGTTTCTGCTGACACAGCTTCTGGGAGGAAGCCCAAAAGCCCTTGGCTCATAATAATGCAGGGAAAAAATCGAAGACTAACACAAAGCTCGCATCGCTCTGCCACAGATGCGGACAGATCCTAGCTCACAGTGTGTCAGTACAGCCTGTGCAGTGGCTTATCTCTGTTTTTATAGTATTTTTGTATGAGACTTAGTGTTCAACACTGAGCCCTTATTCTAGCAGACATAATGTAGATGGCTTTACAAGCTGTGTACTTACTGAGCTGTTTATAACAGCATTGTAGGTACCTTTATTCAGTTATTACCCTTAATATATAACCCGTAATTTACATCTACTAAAGACAAATTTATGTTGTTGTTTTAAAAAAACAAAACAAAACACTGGTGGTGAACATAATAGTGCTGTGATTCACAGCTTTTAGTGAATGAACTATCTTGAAATTTGAGTATTACATGTATTACATAATCCTCATCATTGCAGTCTGACAGAAGTCATGCAACAGGGATATTTTATAGGATTAGGGGATGAAGAAAATAAGCCACTGCAGTTACAACATGGCCTCTGTGCTCACTGTTCAGCCTACATAAATATTTTAGTTCAATATATGTAATCAAGGAATAAGTAAGGAATAAAATAATGGGGGTGTGCTGTTATAGGAACATGATCTGACTGACTAATTTGAGTATTTTCCAATAACAGCACATTCCAGAGTGGTGGCTGTGGCTCAGGTGGTAGAGCGGGTTGTCCACTAATCGTAGGGTTGGCGGTTCGATTCCCAGCCCACGTGACTCCACATACTGAAGTGTCCTTGGGTAAGACACTGAACCCCAAGTTGCTCCCTGGGTAAGACACTGAACCCCAAGTTGCTCCCAATGGCAAGTTAGCGCCTTGCATGGCAGCTCTGCTACCACTGGTGTGTGTGTGTGTGAATGGGTGAAAGAGACACAGTGTAAAGTGCTTTGGATAAAAGCTGTATATAAGTGCAGACCATTTTCTTCCTCTTATACCACAGCAATTTGACAAAGTAAATAAATAAACAAATTTGTCTATTTATCAAAGACCATATTGTACATTTTATCTTTTTATAATAACATTTAATCTTGTTAAATCTTGAAAGGCACGCCTGTCAAACACGTTAGTTCCTGTTCACTTACAGTTGTGTTTAAACAGTTGTTCCCTTAACGGCCTCTCTTTTGATTCTCTCTCTTAAAGTTAATAAGGCAAATATACCTCAAAGTGCAAATCCCTCCATCCTGAAGACTCTCCTGTGTTGAAAACTTCAAGGTACAGCTATACTTCTGAGTGTTACAAAGCACAGATAATGGAGACTCCTTCGAAAAATGTTTATATGGATCATCCAACTTGCATATCCCTGTGTAACATGTTATTCCAGAGAATGATGACATTAGAATGAGTGCATTAATATAAATCTGAGTTGTCTTGTTGTCAAACTCTCCAAACTGCTGTTATAGAAAATCAATCAACACCTTCTGACCAATCAGAATCAAGAATTTGATCGAGAACTTATTCACGTGAATTATCACTCTTTATGTCACCTCTCTTCCAAAAATACAATGGCTCAATTTCATGATGACCAATTGGTGCGAAGTAATCATAGCGTACTCATACATTCACATGCATCTTGTACAGTATGCGCGGTGGAGCATGTGACCAGCTTCAGGTTCCTGGGGGTCCATGTCTCTGAGGAAGTCTCCTGGGCACTCAACTCCTCCACCCTGATCAGAAAGGTGCAACAGCACCTTTACTTCCTTAGGAAACTAAGGAAAGCTCACTTATCCCCCCCAGATCCTACAGAACTTTTACTGCTGCACTACTGAAAACATCTTAAACAATCTGCATCACAGTGTGGTATGGCAACTGCACTGTCTCAGATCAGAAGGCCCTCCAACAGGTGGTGAAAACTGCCCAATACATCACTGGTGTCCAGATGTTTTCCATCTAGGACAGCCATTGCAAATGCTGTCTACAGAGGGTGAGAAGTATAATCAAAGACACCTCTCACCCCAAGCATTGTATGTTTACACCTCTACCATCTGGCAAACGCTACAGGAGTCTTCGCTATCGCAGTAGCAGACTCAGGAACAGTTTCTTCAAATCAGCTGTCAGCCTTCTGAACTCTGAACCTGTACTGTACAATATTAATGTTCTTTGCACTCTTAAACACCATTTGTCTCTCGTCATTTGCAATACCATGGTACTTGCCCTTACACCTCATTCTCAATCTTGCTTCTTTGCACATTACTGACTAATTACTACATGATGTCTGTATAGTCACCTGATGGTCACCGGACATATGTATGTCATTTATCTGTACAATACACCACCTTTATTTGTACACCTTGTCATTTGCACTGAGCTGGTGTTTACTTCCTCTACCTCATGCCTTTGCACTTTTTTTTTTAATAGGAGATAATATTTTCTGTATAAAATACGCGTCAACATGTTTTTCAGTAAATATATTTCCAATGAGGCTATTCACATGTAATTTTCACCAGACATTACATGCTGAAATCTGGAAATATAAAGAATTACCAACATTAAAGTCCATAAATAAAGTTATGTGTAATAAAGTGAAATGACACGGGGAAAAAAGTATTGAACATGCTAAGAAAAAGCAGTTCTCCAAGGCAAGGTAAGGCAAGGAACCAGCTGAAATACGTAAGTAGTTAGAAAATAATTATACCCCCTGTCTGTGCAAATTAATATCAGCTGGGTTAGTAAATTGATGGTCTATAAAAAAGGCTTTTCGTTACCAAGGTGTCACACAAGAAACATCTCGTGATGGGTAAAAGCAAAGAGTTCTCCCAAGACCTTCGCAACCTTATTGTTGATAAACATATTGATGGAATCGGATACAGATGTATTTCAAAACTTCTGAATCTTCCAGTAAGCACCATTGGAGCCATTATCCACAAGTGGAAGCAACATTACTCCGTCATCAACTGGCCACGCACACCAGCTCCTCGCAAGATTTCTGACCAGGGAGTCAGAAGAATAGTCAGAAGAGTAGACCAAGAGCCAAGGACCACTCGGAAAGAGTGGAAAAACAATAGGCAATGCACTCCACTGCTCACGCTCACCCCGCAAGACTCCGTTACTAAAGAAAAGGCATGACGACGCTCGTTTAAAGTTTGCTGCAACTCATTTGGACAAGCCTATGAAATACTGGGAGAGTGTAGTCTGTTCAGATGAGAACAAAATTGAACTTTCTGGCTGTTATACTATACACCTTGTTTGGAGAAGAAATGGTGCTGAACATCACCCTAAAAACACTACACCAACAGTGAAGTTTGGAGGTGGAAACATCATGATGTGGGGCTGTTTTTCATCGCATGATACTGCAGACTTCATATTATTGAAGGAATGATGAATGGAGCCCTTTACTGGGAGATTCTTGAGAAGAATCTGCTGTCATCCACCAGGATGATGAAGATGAGACGTG
>JANDJT010000199.1:7769007-7781554 GCA_024331685.1 Stegophilus panzeri | reverse complement strand
ATCAAGCAGAGAACAATACAAGTAGTGCTACCATACAAGATCTATTAATTGAGTTCCAGAAGAAGCAAAGTGTGCAGGGTAGAGGAGTAGGTGCAATATATATATATATAATTTTCACACGCCCCCCCCTCATGAGTTGATTAGTTGTTCACGGAAGAGGTGGGTCTTTAGCTTTTTTTTTGAAGATGGGGAGAGATTCTGCGGTCCGGATTGAGGTTGTAAGTTCATTCCACCACTGAGGAACAGTTAGTTTGAAGGTTCTTGAAAGGGACCTTGAGCCACGCTGAGTAAACACTACTAAGTTGTCGGTCGTTAATTGATCGCAGATTGCGTGAGGGAACGCAAGCCTTCAGGAGAGAGTTGAGGTAGGAGGGTGCTGTTCCAGACAAGGTCTTAGGTGAGCATCAAGGTCTTGAATTTGATACGGGCAGCTACAGGAAGCCAGTGGAGGGAGATGAAGAGGGGTGTGACATAGGTTCTCTTGGGCTGGTTGAAGACGAGGCGTGCTGCAGCATTCTGAATCATCTGAAGGGGTTTGATGGAGCTGGCCGGGAAGCCGGAGAGTAGCGAGTTGCAGTAGTCCAGTTTTGAGATAACAAGAGCCTGGACTAGTATCTGTGTATATTCTTGTTCGTTGAGAGAAGGCGCACCGGCTGATCTCAAGAAGGAGAATAAACTGAACAGTTATTCTTTTGTTGACCTTTGACCTCTTAGTAGGGAGAAGAAGCAGATCTGAATGCAATCACGTGCCGTCTTCTTTAACAGCTCAGGCAGTTGCTTTCCTCACTGCTGGTTGATGGCGTAGTAGGAAGCCCAGCACGGATGTGCCACTGCTGTGATTATTCTCCATCACTCTGAGACCGTGTGTGTGAGAGCAAGGGAGAGAGCCATTACCCTGTCTCTGACTTGTCGATTCAGCATGAAGCCAAGGCTCCTGTTTGCAGTCTGCTGAGCCCGGCAGAGCTCATTACCCTCTGCAGTGAGGGAAGAGGCCAACACACATTAGAGCTGTCCGATTTTCCCAGAAATGCCATTCGAATGGTGAAGTTAGGAATGTACCAATACACTGGTACAGCAGGCCAAAACTATTAATCATATTCGAGTGTGTATGTCTTTGCTTAGGGAACAAATTGCACAAACTGCTGTATGGTATTCTGTAGCGGTGCATTATGGGTTCATGTGGGACAAACTGAACAAAAAAAGTCAGTGGTTTTTACCTTGTTCATTAACTTGGCAGGGTATTAGGTGCTTGCATGGTGCGGTATGATGCATTTACAGTTTTGTTCATTCATTTATTGTTACATTTGTTTTATTCTGGCGGGAGTGGTATTAAAACACAATCCCAATAGGACAAAAAACCCTATGAAACATTTTCTTTATACATGATAAGGCTGGACTATAGACAATATTTATGTTAAGCTAAAGTAAAGATATCATGGGTCTTTTCAGTCATAACATATTTTTGAACCAATTTTTAAGATTTCTCCTTCTGTGTCAAACCTAAATATTTCAGTAGATATTGTGTGTTGCAGAAATGTCTTTCAATATTAGGATATGATATTTTTGCCTGTAATGGCCACCCCAATTTACCATATGTATCACAATATTTACATTTTTCCATCAGAACTATAACGTCACATTGGCAAAACCCTACAATTAGAATTTCATGATATTTTTGGTTATTGATATTAATTTTATATCATGTTATTGCAATGTGGGTGATCACTTGAAGCCAAAAAACATTTGATTTTATACCACAATGTGGTGAATGCTCGAATCTGATTGGTCAGAAGCTGTGAATTATTTTTGTATAACAGCACGGCTCAGAAAGTATTTCCGGCTGTAACACGCGTGTTAATATTATTAATATACAGCCCCAATTCCAAAAAAGTTGGGATGCTGCGTGAGATGTAAATAAAAACAGAATGCAATGATTAGTAAAGCTCATAAACCCATATGTTATTAACAATAGAACATAGAAACATATCAAATGTTTAAACTGAAGAAATGTTTAAACTGAGGTCATTTTAAATTTGATGGCCTCAACACGTCTCAAAAAAGTTTGGACGGGGGGTGTAAAAAGAGTATCTTAGAGAGGCAGAGTCTTTCAGAAGTGAAGATGGGCAGAGGTTCACCAATCTGCGAAAAACTGCGTCTACAATTTGTAGAACAATTTCAGAATAATGTTCCTCAATGTAAAATTGTGAAGACTATGAATATCTTATCATCTACAGTACATAACATCATCAAAAGATTCTGAGAATCTGGAGAAATCTCTGTGCACTTGGGACAAGGGTGAAAATCAATATTGCATGCCCGTGATCTTCGGGCCCTCAGGTGGCACTGCATTAAAATCAGGCATGATTCCGTAATGGAAATCACTGCATGGGCTCAGAAACACCTCCAGAACTCATTGTCTGTGAACACCGTTTGCCGTGCCCTCCACAAATGCTGGTGAAAGCTCTATTATGCAAAGAAGAAGCCATATGTGAACATGATCCAGAAATGCCGCCGTCTTCTCTGGGCCAAAGCTCATTTAAAATGGACTGATGCAAAGTGAAAAACTGTTCTGTGGTCAGACAAATCGAAATTTTAAATTCTTTTTGTAAACCACGGACACCGCGTCCTCTAAACTAAAGAGGAGAGGGACCATCCGGCTTTTTATCAGCGCTCCGTTCAAAAGCCTGCAACTCTGATGGTATGGGGGTGTATTAGTGCCTATGGAATGGGCAGCTTGCACATCTGGAAAGGCATCGTCAATGCTGAACAGTATATACAGGTTTTAGAGCAACATGTACTTCCATACAGATTCCATCCCATCTTTACTTTTGAGAGGCTCTGCTTCTCTAAGATACTCTTTTTTTATACCCAGTCATGTTATTGACCTGTTGTAAATTCACCTAATTAGTTACAAAATGTTCTTCCAGCTGTTTCTTTTTAGTAACGCTTACTTTTCCAGCCTTTTGTTGCCCTGTCCAAATTTTTTGGGACATGTTTTGGCCATTAAGTAATAAAAAAAATATATAATTTTTTTTTTTCCCTTAAAATGGTAAATTTCCTTAGTTTAAACATCTGATATGTTTTCTGTGTTCTATTGTGAATAACATAGGGTTTATGAGATTTGCAAATCATTGCATTCTGTTTTTATTGACATTTTAGACAGCGTCCCAACTTCTTTGGAATTGGGTTTGTACTTATTCTATTACGTTATTGTTACTATAGTAATAGCTCATACACAGGTACTTGTATGGCAGATGATTCACATATGACTTGAAAAATGTGTTTAACAAAGTAATGTGATTTGGTGTCATTAAGATTTATGGAAGGAGTCTCCGTTGTAAGCGCTTTGTAACTGTCACAGTGCTTTGTAGGGTTTATCAGCACAGGAACGTTTTCAGGACAGGACCGTCTTCAGTTACTAATGCTTTCTGGTTTCCCAGTAAAATGTCAGCGAGACAGAGACAGAAAAAGAGTGAGGCTGGTGAGGAAATGACTGTTTATCGTGGCTATAACATCAGTTGGAACATGAAATAACTTGTCTTTTGGACATTCCACAACATTAAATCTAACTATAAACTGTTAAAATGTGTGATGCTTCATATATTGATAAATTAAACATTGTAATCATTGGCAAATTGCTGTGGTAGAAGTAGGATAACGCACTCCAGTCCATGCTGTTATTTGGAAAAGAATGCACTTTTGGTGGGGGTAGGGGGGCAGCAGCATGTCTCGCACCACGTCTCGCACCCCCCAGCGTGGTTTATTTTTGTATAACCGTACATATGTATCATATAGTAGAACCTCAAGGCTTTATTCTGTCTTTGTCCATCACGTTAAAATGGTAAATATTGCTCGGCCACATGTAACACCATGAACATTGGTTAAGAATGCCCATACTAGTCTGTTACACACACTATGCTGCAGTGATCATTTATAAGAAACAGTTAACTCTTTAAATGACTTTAGAGTGTGTAACTGTATAAAAGCGTTTCCCTGCATCGTTCAGAGAATATAGGGTTAAAGAGAAATTACACACAAGGAACGCTTGCCTTGAATTTTTCCCTGCCCTATAATTACTATAATATGCTACATATTTTCATCTGGGATGAATTGTTATTCCTGTTCGAGTCTTTCTGTCTCTCAGATTGCTGACTGAAAAATTCAGAAGAGTATTAAAGTGAATCCAAATTAGTCTAGACTAAAATTGTACTTTTTTTTTTTTTCTTCTTTTTTGTTATTTTTTTGTTAGTCAATTGTACAAGAAGTCTCAAAGCTGCTTTTTATCTCTCTCTCTCTCTCTCTCTCTCTCTCTCTCTCTCTCTCTCTCTCTCTCTCTCTCTGTGTGTGTGTGTGTGTGTGTGTGTGTGTGTGTGTGTGTGTGTGTGTGCGCGCGCGCGCGCGCGTGAGCACACAGGCAGCCTGAAGAAATTTGTGCGTCTGTGGGGTAGGGCAGGAAGCAGCGTTTGAGCATTGGCTGCACGCTCTCACTGCGTCATGCTATGCCATGTTTTTGATTTGTACTCTGATTGTGCAAAAGAATGCTCAGGTCGCCAGTTCACTGAACCCCGCAGTCCTTCCCGTTTGAAACTCGTGTGTACGCGTGTGTTTTGTGTGTATGCCACCGTTACTGCGTGGAATTGAGTTGGCTTTGTGTGTGCTGTTTTGAGTCTGTTGTAGAAGTTTGCAGGATTTCTAACATGGTGAAAGCAGACTTTAACTTTATTTCATGATTGTTGGTTGATCTCCTCTGAGGGCAGTTAGATAGTCTAATCAGCAGTGTGTGTGTGTGTGTGGGGGAGGGATGTCTGGTGTGTACAGTGTGGTGCTCTGTAGCAGCAGGGTTTAGACTAAACAATGTGTCTCTCCCTGGCTCCATGGCAGGCGGGGTAGCGAGGGGGGAGGACTGTGTCTTTGGGTGAGGGCGGAGGACATTCCCTTGTGTTGACGCCGAGACACGCACACCATTTCACCAACAGCTGAAAAAGATTGAAAAGGTCTCCTCTGTTTTTTTTTCTTTTTTAGTCATGAAGTTGTAGACACCCTGTCATCACCTCGTGAACACACTTCACATGACTGAAAAATGACAACACTATGGAAATGTAAAGTAAACTGGCCCTCTTAAAGCACTGAGGTCATCTGCTCTTTTGTCTCCCGTTTTCTCCTCTCCCTCCTCTCTGTGTACTCTCGGTTCTTTATAAGCCGTGCTTGATCCTAAGTACCGTATTTTTGCCCAGTTCCTCCCGTCATATACGAATCTAATACAATTATAGGCAGTGCTGCTAATTCCTGTAAACATTCGGCCCACACATTTTTGTAAACACGCTCATTCGTTCTCCCACTCACTCGCATGCTGCCCACTATGAAATGGTGTGTGTCAGTTTGGCTTGTGGCCACAGTAACTGCATCGCTCGTCTTTCCCAGCTGCCCCTGTCTGCCTTTGTGCTGGGCTTCAGAGGCTCGGATCACTTTACACTCACTGTGACATGAAGGGAAAAAAAAAACAGATGCCAGGTTAATCTCTTGAGTTGATGATGCGTTGTCTGCGGAAGCGGAGAATGAGTTTGATTGTGTATATTTCCTCAGCTGGCGCTGCTCTTATCAAGGTTATACTGCAGTATTTCTCCAAATTTTACTTCTTTCCCTCCACCCAGTCCTCTGACACTATTTTTATGAGGCGGTTTCCTAATCTACAGAAGTACACACTCGGTCCTGTCCTTGTCGGAGGTACAGTGGGGGGTAGTGACATTTCAAAATGGGCCTCCCGTAGACCCCAGATAGAGATTAAGCTGCTTTTAGCCCCTGAGAGGAGAACCGTGCACACAGGCATGGGAGTTGCATTAGGAAAGCTTGGCAGAGTCGGCAGGTCATGCAGGGGGACGTGAGCCGATCTTTTGCCAGGAGCACACACATGTCTGGGTGGCGAGAGGCAAGTACAGAGTAGAGAGCTGGAAGTGGGGCGTATTTATAAAGGGCTATTTCAAAACCTTGGCATTGCCCTCTGTGGTCAGAGGCTCAGCACTAAAGCTTTTCAGGCTGTGTTTTGCTCTGCCAGCCGCAGTCGCCTGACTGACCGCAGCCGGTGGAACAACTGACTAATGCTCAAACTTGTAGGCATGTTAAATTCCCATGATGTGGTTTTACTTGCAAATCAAAAGTGGGAAAGCACCAGATCTTTTTGGCATGGGCTTTTTTTCTTGAACAGAGACAGGTTTGTCTTGAGAAGGTTTGTTTTTTTTTTTTTTTTTTTTTTTTGTACAAAAGTAGACTTGAGTTTTATTAGAAAAATATTAAAATTGCTCCAATTTGATTGTTTTGGAAAAAAAGTAGTAGCTTGGACAAGTTTGTGTTTTTGTCTGTTATTTGAGATTTTTAGTGCTAAACAATTTTAAAAAAAAAAAAAAAAAAAAAAAAAAAAAAACACGTTAAGGTGATCACAATCACCTTACACTCGATGATCTTTTTAAAAAATAGCTCTCTGCTAAAGAGTGTGTGTTTGGTCAGTCAGGCCATTGTGTATGTTCTGGCTGTATGTTACTGTTTTGACAAGATTTGTCAAGCTTGTTTTGATTGGAATTGCAGTTTGCTAGCACAAGTTTAGCTTCAAAGATAGTTTAATGCAAAGGGAATTGAGAAGAAAAAAAAAAGCAAAAAAAAAGCTCATTTATTTTTTAAATGTGTATTTAATGACCATCAAATTGTATTGATCATCCCCTGCACTGCAACAGCTTTACTTATGTTTGTTGCTACTTAGCATTTTATTGTGCATTGTCTGTGTCTGTAATTTGTTATCAACTGCTGCGACAAAATTGCCTTCAGAGGTCAATAAATCTGTCTGTCGTGTAAAAACACGTCCATCTGTCTCACTCACTCGTTGTTTTTGTTTTTTTTATGCCTACCAAGTGGATTAGAAGCAGAAGAGGCCCTATTTTTCATTAGTCCATCCAACCAAAACTGTTCAACAGATTCCTGATTTGTCTAGGAGTTCATTGCCAAATTCCTGCTTCTTTTGAGTTGTTCAGCTGGTTCATGTATTCTTTCATTCCCGCGGTTACGTTCCCGCAGTAAGTTTAGCTTGTTTTCCGTCTTCACTCTGCAGTGTGTGTGTATGGGAACGTGCTGCAGCCGAAGCAGCGAGGTTTTTGAATCTGTTAATTATCTGATGGGTGCACAGGAGCGTGGTTGGTTAGTGTCTCCCTCTCAGTAACAGTTGGGAAAAAGAGCCAGTCGCCTAGTTACACTCCAGCCAACCGTGGGTTTTTTTTATTTATTTTTTATTTTTTTATTTTTATGTAATGGAAGCTTCTCTGAGCAGGTTCCCATAGTGACAGCAAAAGAGCTGTAAAAGGGTGCGGCTGCGTTTCACAAGATGGAAGAGGTTTTTGGTGTTGGTCTGGTCTTTTCTTTCTCCATACAAAACCCTCTTACATGTCTGCTTGGAAAACCTGTTGGTGCACGTTCAGCATGTTTTTAACACCCCAGTGCACATTTATAAGCCACTTGACCCTTTGTGGTGATAATCTTGGGCTTCTTCCTAGCTTGCCATAGCTCAACAAGTCTGCAGATTGCTGGTCTGAGTGGTCGAGCTAGCACCGATTGATGGAGAACAAGATGCTTTCTGTCCAGCAAAGATCAGTGCACATGTTAATATCAGCATCAGTATTCTTTACATGTCTGACAAGAGGATCTGAATGTACAGGTCCTTCAAGGCCATTTCTTTATGCAGGGGTAGTCCTGGAGTTTCACAGACTGATCAGCGTTCAATTATGCACCTCTCTCTTCTAGTGGCTGATGTTGGGATTCGGATACAGCAAGATGGACCTAGATTAATGTGAAAGACAGCCAGCAGCAGTCGGCCCACTCGGGGAGGTGAGGTTGTAAATGTTGAGTAGTCTCTGTCCTGTTAATTGATTCTCGGAGATGATGCTCGTGTGTAAAAGCGATGCTTTGTTGCGGACCGAATTTTTCGAGGATGTGTTTCTGGCCGCAATCAAAATGAAAAACACGCTTGGTTGTCTCTTATACTTCTGACTCTACAAAGCAAACATGTTGCTTCCAGACATCCAAAAAAGGCATTTCCTGAGGGCTTGTACTTTGCGAGGTATGTTATAAAAGACTCACAGCTGGCATTTTCTTTGATGAGCAGTAGCAGCCAGTCTGGATCTGCTCCTTTTCTCTGCACCTCCTGCAGAGCTGACGGCTTCAGAGCACGGCCTCCTCATCCAGAACAGCGTGGCGTCTGAGGAGCTATAGACTCTGTGTCCTAGTGCCGTACATCAGCACCTCCAGGCTCTGCCTCGCATTTCTACCCCATGCCTTTCTATCTCCTGTGTTATCGTGTGTCAAAGATGTGGAGAATCCTCACATATTCATCAGGGGTGGACAAATCACCAGCCCGAGGACAAGCAGATTTCAAATGATAGATGGACCCAGAAAACACACGCACTCCTGATTGACTTTAGCATTATGTAGCTATGTTTAAATTGAATGCACTTGACAGTGGAATAGCTGGAACTATAATGTGGGCTTCTGAATCCCACTACACACATTGATCAAGTTGCAGTATGGATGTCAGTACCTTGATTTTTACTAGACGGATTAATTTTCTGACTAAACCAAGTGAAATAAAGTGCAACGTAAAGCCAGACTTTTCTCTTTGTCTTATGGAACTTGGGAAGATTTTTGAGATTTGTATTTAGGGTTAAGATGTTTTTAAAATCTTAAAACCATAACCCTGTCATTTCAAATAATAATCTTACCCCAAGCATGTATGAAACAAGGAAGTAGATTTCTTAAACCTTCAGAGCTCAAACAAAATGCCCCATTCCACCTTCAGACCTCAAACCCATTATAACCTCATGTTAAATTGGGATCAATGTATTACAAATAAGCTTCATGAAATCAACCCTGTTGTTGGTAGAAAACA
The DNA here is from genome assembly GCA_024331685.1 of Stegophilus panzeri. NCBI lineage: Eukaryota > Metazoa > Chordata > Actinopteri > Siluriformes > Trichomycteridae > Stegophilus > Stegophilus panzeri. The sequence continues at coordinate 7,772,631 of JANDJT010000199.1, read as the reverse complement.
TCTTTCTACTTGGATCATCGCTGGTACCATATTATCTACACCCGTTGCCAGCATTAACTGGCAGCATTACCAGCATAAACATTCACCAAATACATGAAGAAACACATGACACTAGTAGCGTAACACCAACACTGAGGAAGCAGTACATGATATTCACTTTTGAAGCCGTCGTGATGGGTAAAGTTAATTATCACTCGCTGAGTTACTGTTTTCCAATGAATACATTTTCGAGAGCTCCCTGCCTAAATATCACAAACTCAGCCAGGCATTTCCAGCAGGTTTAACGCTAACTTACCTGTGGTCATTTAGTTTCCTCGCCTCAGGACTCTGACTCCGTGGTCACAATCAAAAGGTCAAAGCAATGAACATTCACTTTGAGGCGAGTTCAGAGTCGAATGATGACGTCAGCAGCGCAGTCTGCAATGTGATTGGACAATAATTTAACATGTCGTGTTGGTCACTTCTGTGAAAATTTTTTTTTCTTTTTTTTTTTTTTTCTAACACATTTATTGGATAATTTAACAGAACATGTGTTGAAATAGTAATAACACACAAAATGTGTAGGATATTAATACAACGTTTCTGAGTGTGTACTCTCTGATGCGTGTTTTCGGAACAGAAGTAACGTAGCGTGTAAATGTGTCCCGTGCCGCGCGCAGACCAACTAATCGATAATGAGATTCATCGACAGTGATTTTCGTAATCGATTATTATCGATTTTATTGATTAGTTGTTGCAGCTCTAGTCTGTATTAGTGCACTAAACATTGCTAACTAGCTTACCATACGTTGTTACAATATGTTAGCTACCAGTTTTATTTTTTGGCTGGTTGGCTAGGTTACCATGCAACAGAAATATAGGACTGGGCACACCGCTGCTTTTACTTGCCTGTGAGGCAGCTAATGCATGTATGATCTGTACAATTCAATAATTTGACACTTGGATTGTTTTGAGAATATTTACTATCATTCGTACATTTTAGTCATTAGGTCATATCAGTGCTGGACATCTCCTTAATGATTTCTGCAGGTTTGCCAGCTTGTGTTCTGCCCCCTGACCTAGAAAGCATTTAAATTTGTTTGTGAAAGTGTGATGATCTGTTGTAAGGGATCTAGCTTCGCCCCATGGTTAATAAGCAACATTGTTCAAACACCGTACTGCGCTCATAATACCCATATCTGTAGACGTAATGCTGTTCTGATGTGTTTGGAAATACGAGTACATGTCCACTGAAGTTTCCAAGTGAGGTTTCTTTTCTTTCCTTTTCTTTTCCTTTTTCTTTTTTTTTCTTTTTCTTTTCTTCTCCTTTTCCTTCAGAATATCTCCCAGCAGTGTGTCTTGGAAAAGAGACTGTTATTATGGTTGGATAAATTTAATCTCATTTGAGCTTGTATACTGAGATCTACACAATTCAATCTTTTTTCCCTTTCATCTGTGTATTTTGCTCACTTAATAAATTGGGTTGTCATCCCTGTTTGCCATTTGTTTTATTATTGAAGTGATTGTGTGTACTGTGTGTGTGTGTGCGCGCGCGCACTTTGTGTGTCCAATAAACAGTGTATATTTCAATACGCTGTCTGGAGTGTGTTTGCATATTGCCTTGTATTTGTTCTGCCTGTGTGGTGTGTGTGTGTGTGTGTGTGTGTGTGTGTAATTTGCAGCTTTTAGTGAGCTGTGTGATAGTAAGAGACTGTAGTTCCTGTCTGTTAAGCAGACACACCAGCCAATTGTTTTTTTTTTCCCCTCTGTCTTTTTTTTTTTCCTTCTTTTTTTTTTCTCCTTTCTCCCCCTCTCCTTTTTGTTCTTTTTCATGTCACAAATGGCGTCGGCAGTGCTGAAGGGAGTCTACAAATACTCATTAGTGCATTACTGAAGTTTGGAGTCCTGCCAGCAAGTCCATGCAGCTTTCTTTGTGAACTTGGAGCGGGGTGAAGAGGATTGAGAGAGCGAGGTGGGGATTCACAGGGTAGGAGGAGCAAGACAGAAAAATAACTTGTGAACCCCCACTACTGTGCAGATTTGGAGTTATGTAGGCCCAAATCCTCTTCACTGATTGTTAGTATGTAGATCTGTTCCTTTATGAGTTGGTATGAATAATGCTTGATAAAACCCTTATCCAGTGTATTGAGAGGCTGACGAACATAGTTTGAATGGAGTGAGAGAGAGAGAGGTGCAGGCATGGGGTTTGCTGCTGTCAAGAAGACCTGTAGGAAATTGGATTCAGCCACGTCAATCAGGGGGCGAAGGGCAGCCGCTTGCCATGGAGCTCAAATTTCAGTCCATAAAGCTAGAGAGCAGGCTCAGCACCAGCTTCCTCTCTCTTCTACTGCACACTTATTCTCTGCCAATGCAAGCTGTGCAAAAAAAAAAAATTAATAAATGAAAAATGACTTCTCTATTAACAGAAGGCTCATCTCAGTTTTGTTTGGGTCTGGTCATTTAACTAAATCTTTGTGGTTGTTAAAATTCTAAAGAAGTAGAAATTCCCTGCGTCCCAATTGGCATACTCACCGTACTAGATAGTATCTGAGACGAGAATTAGTATGTCCTAAATCATAGTGTGTTGAAATGAGTATCCCAAAGGTACCCAGCTGGTCTACTATTTCCGGTAGATTTTGGTAGTATGGATCCGTGGACACTTTTTCAGCTAATATTGCCCACAACTCCTTGTGCGAGGAAGGAGGTTGGAGAGTTGTAAATGAAATGTGGAAAAATAAATCGATACGAAATAATGAATGAAGAAAAGCTGAAATACAATGAGGAGTTTGTTTAAGGTGACCCTGTTCTCTTTCGGGCAACAACGTTCTCTTCCGTTATATGAAGCGTTACGTAAACGTACTTGCGTACAGTTTAAATACTTTTAGTACCTAATATAAGAACGCCAGTTGGAATACAGGGAAAGTCTAAAACAGCAGCATATGTAAGCTTGACTAAAAACTGTTCTGGTTGCAACACTATTTCTGGGAACACTAGGAGCGAGGCGGGATTACACCCTGGATGGGATGAACAAATTACAATATATTTATCACTGCATAAATATCAAACATTTAGTTTATTATTTGACTGTCACTTTGAGCGTGGCTTTAATTTACCCGAGTTGATTTTATGTAGGAATATAGAGGCTCGTCCTCAGTAGTAACGTGTATAAAGGGCTGCCTGCTGCAGAACCACATCCTCAAAGGTAATTCAGTCGTCGTTTTATGTTGAGGTGTACCCCATCTGGTTTCATCGTAATCTGACGATCCCTTTTGTCATAATTACATTTTTCAGTGCGTATATGCTAGTGGAAAGAGAACCTTCTGCCATGCTGAAGCTCCTTCTTCAGTGACTGTTTGCTCTCTGTGCATTTTGGTCTACCTTGAGATCTTTTTGTAGTCCCTTCACATCTTTTACTTACACCGGTGGGAGTTGCAGGAGGATTTAGGGGAAAGGAAAGCTATCTTTGATCTATTTCTGTGACCTAGATTATAATGCAGCGATATAAAACACGATCCTAAAACAGCTCAACTCTGACATTGTTACTATAGACCCAGATCATTCTGCAAAGTGTCTCTTTATCACATGCGTTTGATGATTGCGCATTGTCTAACTGCGGTTGGAAAGTGAGTGAACGACACCCCCCCC
>JANDJT010000199.1:7734354-7763206 GCA_024331685.1 Stegophilus panzeri | reverse complement strand
CAGTCTAATTTGATGCAAAGATTTGTACATTAGCAGGAATGTAGCACAACATGGAGGTGAAAGCAGCGGTCTGTTTACTTAAATGTGAAAGTGCCATCAAAATATGTTGTCACTAAAATCAATGAATAATCGTGATAAATAATCGAGATCGCAATATTGATCAAAATGGTCGGGATTATCATTTTGGCCATAATCGTGCAGCCCTGACCAGTGATGCCGATTTCAGAAAGATGAGAGATAAATGCAGAGCTTAGATTGAGGAGAATTAAAATGTTTATTAACCCAGATTCAGTGGACAGGAGAATGTCGTTAACCAAACGAAGAAGAGCAGTTTCAGTGCTGTGAGCTGGACGCACTCCAGACTGAAAAGGTTCAAAGAATTTGCATCTCAATAAGACCTTAATTGTGCGGCCACTAGTTTTTCCAGAAATTTTACTTTAAAATGGTAAGTTTGAGATTGGTCTGTAATTGTTCATATTTTGATGCTCAAGGCCAAATTTGTTAAGAATTTGGGTCACTGCAGTAGCTTTTAGTTCTGCTGGAACAATACCAGAAGCTAGGCTACAGTTTATCAGATGAGTTATGGAAGGTGAGACTTCAGAAATGCACATTTCGAGCTAAGTAGTAGGTGCAGGGTCAAGCGGGCAGGATGTAGAATTGGACTTCATTATCGGATCACTTGTAGCAGAAGGTGTAGTGGAAGTGAAAGCAGAGAAAGAGTATTCTGAGTGAGGTTGTCATAAACTCAGTGGGGCACCTATATGAGGGGTGTCTTTGGCAATAGATTCCGAGATTGACTTCAGTTTGTCTGGGGAAAAAAAAAAAAAAAAATTGAGAAGCTATTCACAAGCTTCTCGGAGCCAGAGATGACATGCTGTGGAGGGTTAGTGAGCTGCTTTACCATAGCAATAAGGGATTTGCATGTAGAGTTCCTGATAGTGTAGGAGATATAGGAAGAACTAGTGGCAGTGAGGGCTGTACGGTAGTTATGCAAATGTTCTGTAAAGGCCAGAGAGTGCACAGGAAGTCCAGTTCTTCTACATAGTCTTTCCAGGCAGCGAACTTTAGCTTTCATAGCTCGAAGTTCAGGAGTGAACCAGGGTGAGAGATGAGTGGATGGAACCAGTCTAGTTTTAACAGGAGTATGCTTCTCGAGTACTTGGGAGATAGCATGATTATAGACGCAACACATTTCTGATGGACAGTGGGATAGTAAGGAGTCTGACAACGTTATTGACACAGAGAAAGCTGATGGGTTCACAGAACTGACTTTACATTAGGTGAGCATTGTTTTTTTTTTTTCAGTAGGCAGTATAGATATAGGAAAACTAAAAGCTAAAATTTTTAAGTTTATGATCAGAGAAGGCAAATCAGAACCAGTAACCGAGACATTATATAAACCAGATGTACAGATGAGATCCAGTATCTGACCACTGGAGTGAGTGGCAAAAGTAACATGTTGGATTAGGTTGAATCGATCCAACACAGACATTAATTCATTGCACTGCAGTGTTTTCATGCATATTAAAATCACCAAGTACAATTACAGATGAAAGAGTGAGTAGTTCATTAATCTCTCAGAAAAAATCTGAGTGAAATCTGGGAGGTCGATAGCTTAAGATCAGAGCCATTGGTGTTTGACCGACCATTTTCAGTGTGAGGTATTCAAAAGATGCAACATCGTGAAACTTGCTCTGATGTTTTAATATTCTCACAGCAAACTACAGCCAACCCTCCACCTCTACGATGGGGACGTAGTTTAGAAAAATAGATATACCCAGGTGGTGTAAGGAGGTTTAAATTCAGGAAGTCATTTGGCACCTGCCAAGTCTCAGTCAGAAGTAACATGTCCAGGTTTGCATCGATGATTGATTGTTATTTAGCATGGATACGTTACCAGTCAAAGAGCAAGTGTTTTTGTGACACAGTTTTGCAGTTGGCAATGTCGGGATCAGTGTGTAATGACCTCAAATTTTCATAGCTGATGACACCTTTTTCCTGCTGCGATTTAACATTGGGCAGCTGTGACTCAGGTGGTAGAGCAGGTTGTGCACTAATCGTAGGGTTGGCTGTTCGATTCCCGGCCCACATGACTCCACATACCGAAGTGTCCTTGGGCAAGACACTGAACCCCAAGTTGCTCCCGATGGCAAGTTAGCGCCTTGCATGGCAGCTCTGCTACCATCGGTGTGTGAGTGAATGGGTGAATGAGACACAGTGTAAAGCGCTTTGGATAAAAGCTGTATATAAGTGCAGACCATTTACGATTTATAACAGGAGCACGGGTGTTGGTGCAAATCACAGGAATGCTATTTGGAGATGTGTAGTGAAAAGACCGAGGTCTCTTCCGCGGCCGGTGTACGTAGCGGCGGCGGTGTAAAATTCCAAATTTTATACAACATTGATAATTGTCCGGGTCCAAACGAAAAACTCCTTTTAAAAAATATAAGCTGAGCAGAAGAGTACTTTAGAGCCATGTCGGGAGAAGAGATTTGATTAAAGTCTGCCAAAAGCAGTCCGAAAAGACAAGAACAGAACTTGAGAGCAGTTACGCAGCGACATGACCAGTGATCCAGCAGGATCCAAATAACAACTAATTGATATACCTGCGTTAGCCAGAACTGTATCGTAACCACATCATCAATCCAGTGAAAAGAAGGCTACCCAACCATACCAAGGAATGCCAGCATAAATGATAGAGAGTGGAGACTCACTGTACCAGATTTCGGATAGGAAATGGAGACGAATGGATCAGTGTGACAGGAAAACCAGAATCACGACATCCAGGTCCGCCATCCAGATTGATTGAGTGAAAGAAAATAGTCCAGAGAATAGTCCAAGGTCAGGCCTATCGACTCTCGGCAAGACCATATCCAAAAAAACGTCTCAGCCAACAAACAAAACGAACAAACCGGTACCAGCATGAAGCGGCAGCACAAGCACTCTGTGTCAAATTCCAAATAGACGTGTCTCATCTGTTTAGTTGTAACGTGAAGCACCACTGTGAAACAAAACCACTTGGCGCTATAAACTAATCACTAATGGTTATAAGCATTAAAATGTAACGGATGCAAATACAAACAGGATTACAAAAACAAAAGGGCTTTTTATTTTTGGTTGCGTGTGGGAATGAGAATACAATAACAAATGGGAAGATTGCTATTACGTTTTCAGTATACCGGATCAGACCCATTTAGACAGAAAATGAGATGTCCGATATACTTTGCATGTATTATAATTTTGGCAGCCATTGTATGCATGAATTTGTCTTATCCGAATGAATTTGAAATGAACTGAATTTGAATTGTCTCATGTTTTGTGCTCATAAGGGAAATGCAACTGCAAATAGTATATATTTTAATTAGCTTTTTTCTGAAAAAGGATTTGAATAAAGTCTGGAAACCATGAAGGTAGGCGCACTGTACGAATGATAAGCGTTTATTTGTTTATTTTTTTTTTTTCTTTGGCGCTCTCTCTTTAAACTGAACTGAACTGAACTGGCGAGTTCAACCTCATCAGAGAGCTACTGCACTTCTAGCTGGTCCGCTAGAGAGTCATGTCTTTGTTACGACACATAAGGTCTTGTCTAAGTTACAATTTGAAAAGGTTGGTGTAAAATGGGTCAAAGTTGAATTTGATTGTACTTTGAGCGCTGGGTCAAGGCATCAGATCTAAGTGGTGAGCGTCGCTCGAGGTGATGCTAGTCTGCCTGCAGGCAGACTAGCACTGCTTTCTCAGTAGGGAATAATGGCTTTGCCAGCACAACAATATGATTCCACAAATTGGGCGAGTTGTACTACACTGGTCTCTGCAATGCAAGTGTCTCAACAGGCAATATGGGTTTAACATCTGTGTCATATTAACATCTATTAATTTAACTTTGAAAACGGTATAAGGCAGGAGACATGAATGTACATTTAAGTTTAAAGAAAGCGTGTGTCTCAGACCTGTATAATGCATACTCTGTGATTGTAAAGGTAGCAGAGATGGAGAGCTATAATCTGTCGATCAGAGTAAACATTGAGAATTTAAGTGCCTTATGTGCTGGTCTTTTGAATCAATGCAAGATCCACTGCTGCTTCTCTCTCTGGACCTGATAGGTTAATTATTATTTTTTTCACCACGGGGACCACTTCCCAGTTTTTGAAGAACTTCCCTTCCCTACCTTTGCTGTTAGCCAGCAAAAACAAGCTTGTCAATACTGCAGCATGTTCAACAGGCCATTTTTGGACAAAAGGTTTTGGTGAACTTTCCTTGACAGAAAGCGAGGGCATCAGATCAGTCACCACTAGCATGGGGCAAGCATTACTAATGTGAAATGAAGGAAGGGGGCAGGGCTTGTGTCAGTTAATATCAGAGTTCAAAACATGTGGCGCTCCTACACAGAATGCATAGTTTGGCTAGTCTGATTCAGTCTTTTAAAGTTTTTTATTCTTTGGATTTTTGGATCACCTCTCACCCACATACCCCTTGCAATTCTTTTGTGTGCCCACAGTTTGAATACCTTTCATCTAGTCTCTCGTAGTGATGGGCACTCAAGTACTCTAGGTGACTGAATTAATCCACACCCAGAGTCCAGTACCTAACAACAAGACATAAATCCTTTCAGAAATAGACCTGTAATCATAATGTCATAAACTTTTGGTGAGAAGTTACAGTGGTCCTTTGGGCTGGAACTGTGGTGTAAGGCACGATCGTTGGTTACTTGCAGCATGCAAAGCCTGCATAGATGACAGAAGATCATTTCAGAGACAGGAATGCTGGGGGCCATCATGTATCACTAGCTGGCTAAAATGTGCAGTGAAATGGAAACCTTGGCAGACCCTGACAAAATACAGTAGGATGCAGTGCAGAGCTGTTATGAGGACATACAGTCATGTGGAAAAAAATAAGTACACCCCATGGAAATGTTGGCTTTTTTTTTTTTTTTTTTTTTTTTTTTTTTTTTTTTTTTTTTTTTTTTTTTTTGGACAAGCAAACATTTTGATCATCTTTGAAAGTTGATATACTTGAACAAATCCACAAGGAAAAATAGCTTTTTCAATAATTTATTCAACAAAAATATCAATAGATGTAATAGTTTTTCTGTGGAAAAGTAAGTATACCCTTAGCCTCAGAAGCTAGTAACGTCTTTTAGGCGTTTTGCATAATTGTCCACCAGGCTTGCTGGAATTTCTGACCACTCTTTCATGCAATATTCTTTCAGTTGCAAGATGTTTGAGGGTTTTCTTGCATGTACTGCCTGTTTCAAATATTTCCACGACATTTCAATGGGATTCAAATCCAGGCTTTGACTAGGCCATTCCATAACCCGCCATTTCTTCTATTTGAGCCATTCCTTTGTGGATTTGCTAGTGTGCTTAGGATCATTATCCTGTTGAAAGGTCCACTTTTGGTTCAACTTCAACTTTTGACAGATGGCCTCACATTATCTTCAAGCACTCTTTGATGTGATGCAGAATTCATAGCTGAATCAGTGAATCTAAGCTGTCCAGTCCCTGAGGCAACAAAGCAACCCAAAACCATAACATTTCCACCACTGTGCTTCACAGTTGGTATGAGGTGCTTCTCCTGAAAAGCTGTCTTTGGTCAGTGCCAAACATGTCTGCTGTTACTATGGCCAAACAGCTCTCTTTAATTCGTCTGTCCAGAGCGCATTATTCCAAATGGACTTGTTTTTGCCTATATGCTCATTGGCAGACTGTAGTCTTGCAGAGGCTTTTTCCTGGCTCGTCTCCCATGCAGGTCAAATTCGTGCAATTTCTTTCTGATTGTAGAAGCATGCACTTTGACCCCAGCAGTTGCAAGACTTACTAGCAGATCCTGTGATGAAACTTTGGGGTTCTTTGAGACTTCTTTTTGCATCAGATGGTCTGCTCTTGGGCTGAATTTGCTGGGACAGTCAGTACTGGATAAATTGGCAGTTGTTTGAAATCTGCGCCATTTGTAGTTGATTTTCCTTACAGTGGAATGATGTATTTCAAATAATTTGGAGATCTTTTTAAATCCCTTGCCAGACTCATAGGCATCCACAGCGTTTTTGCTGAAGGCCTCACAGAATTTGGCATGTTGACAACACACACCTCAGTAGCAAAGGGAACACCAGACACTAGATATGAGAGAGGTATAAATAAGACAGGTTCCACCTGCACTCCCTAAGCAGGTTCTAATCACTGACACCCAATCACAAACACCTGAGTCTAATTTTCTGGATTTGAAGGTGTGATAAATGAAGGGGTATACTTACTTTTTCCAACAGATGTGAAAAAACATCTGTTTTTTGTAAATTTAAAATGTTATTTTAAATTGTTTGCTTGTCCAAATATGTTTATTAAAAACAAACAAACAAAAAAAACTATTTCCATGGGGTGTACAAGTTTTTTTCACGATTGTATATCTACTCTACCACTAGGACAACACACCATTACTTAACATTTACACACAATATGCTGAGTGAAAGCAACGATGCTAGTCAGAGTTGCAGGAACACGCTACCCTTAGGCCCCCAGCTGGGAAAATCAGGTACTCAAGTAGGTGCTCATTTTTTCTGTAGAGTACTCTACAGTTATCAAAATGACTGAAATGCACAATACTAGACTCTACTCCTCTTTCTGTATTCATGAATGAGCCGCCCCTTCCTCTCTTTCCTGATCAAATTTGTTGAAGGGAGATACATTTCCATTGATTTTTAAAAACTCTTGATTTAGTTTTTCATAATATTTTTCCACTGTTTTCACTTGCTTGGAAAAACTAGCTTAATTACCTACTGTGTTAATATTGATCTGTTTAATTAGTGATGGCACAATACTACTTTTGGATTTCTGATGATGCAATGATAATGATCCCAATACTGATACTGAAACCTTGAGTATCAGCCCATACCGATACCCATCTGATACATTTTGTCTTCAAAATTGCTAACATCTTATAATTTTTGTCATTTAAAAAATATATATTTTTGGAAGTGCTTCGTTTAATGTCCCTGTGATGTGCCTTGAAATGTATAGCGTTATTTGGTGTGTTAATGAAATTTACTGAAACTACTACTGAAACAGGAAGTCAGGGAGCTACAGATTGAGTGGCTCTGCCCATTTAAAAAAAAAAAAAAAATCTCCAGTAGGATTTAGCTTAACTGTTGGGAGCAGGACACTTCAGATTCCAGCGAGCGTTTGCTTGGACAGAAAGTCTGATGAGGTGCTAAAGTGCAGAAGGATGTCATCAACAATTTTGATCTGTATTTGTGGTAGAGAGAGACTGAACATTTTTAATGTATATATGTTCTAAATGTGAAATTTGTCATTGTTTTGGAGGTAACTTTAAGGCTAACACATTCATAGTAAAAAGCACAAAACTTCCACTTTGATTTCATGGGGACTTTAAAAAAAAATAAAATAAATAAATACATGGCTAAAACTGAGACTTATTCAGTTTAACTCTTTTACTTACATAGTAAATATAATAAAGTATAAGTATAATAAGATCAACCTTAGCTAAAAAATAACACATACAGAGATATGACGTTAACATTTCTAGTTTCAAAAAAATCATTTCCAAATCCAATTTTCTTCTGTTACAGGATCAGATTTTTTTCCCCTATATCTGATCCAGCATTTTTGGCTGGTGTCGGCCCGATATCGATCGCGTGCCATCTCTATTGTTAATATTAGATATAATGCTGCTTGTGCGGCAGCAGATGGTCCTGGAAGTGCAGAACATTTCCCCTTCCCTTAATTCTTCTCTTTCCCCGGTCCAGATCAAGGGGTGAGGTCTCTGCTCTATCCCCCGGTAACAGTGCTCCCTCCTGCTGCCAGCCGTATGAGTGCCAGCCTGGCACCTCCACAACCTGGAGAGAATGTGGCAGGAGATGAAGCCTGTGCCAACTCCCCTGACAGCTCTTAGTAAAGCACAGAGGCACAGGCCCTCTGGCCTTTTGGCAAACACTGCCTCTGCTTTTGGACAGAGTAATCATGATTGGTACTCGAGTTGTGATCATTCCCTTTTGTTTTATTTGTTACAGCAAATGACTCACTGCCTTTGTTGCATCAGAGCAGTGCAGACTGACGAATAGTCCTTCCATTAAAAACAAATTACAAACCAAGAAGGAAGAAAAAAAGACGAGGGGGTGGACTCGAAGGTCTTAGTAAGGCAGAGTTTAGCGTTATCTTCAAGCTGCAGCAGAACTAACCTTGAGCGGGAGCATAAACAGTAGCAGGTCATTGCTGAACTGGTACAGCCTGCCTCTGCTGTCCCAAAAACAATAAAATCACCCCCCCCTTCCCCCTGCTCACAGCCATATCGGTTTTACTGTCTTCCCAGAGTTAGGAAGAGCATCATGCCCCCTAGAGCTGGACAGGAGAAATGATGCGTATGTAAAAAATCTCTTGCTTATAAGACTCTCTAGCTTATAAGACACAGAGTAGTGTGTCTTTAATTTAATTTGCGTCCTGTGCTCTGTCCCTCTCCAATGCTCACTCTCCCGTCACATGTGTCTAGCTACTCGGAACCAGTTTTCTTGGAGCCGCAGCGGAGGTGGTGTGCGTGTTTTTCTTTGCTCTCTCTGCTGTTTGATTGGACAGCAACATCTGTGTGAAAGCTGCCTTGTTCTCCAGCCCTCCGCTCCAGAGCTCCCTGATGGCTTTTCACCCAAATTACAGGAAACTGTCGCGTCTAATAACCTCCCTCTCCGCTTCCACAACAAAGACACAGCCTAGAGCTCACCCACTCACACATGCACATAAGCATACACAAGGATTGGTTATTTGTTGCGTTTTTTTTTGTTTCTTTGTTTGTTTGTGTTTTTAACAAGTGGTGGAGCGGGACTGAACAAGATGGATCGCTGTACTCTAGAAAATATCAACTGTAAATTCTAAAATAAAATGTAAAGTGGAATGCTAGTTGTGCCACCCATGTTACTATGGCAACCAGTAGTAGGAACGCCTACTGGCGACTTCGTAGTACGGCAACTGCGACTTGCAGCGATAAAATCAATTGATCATTGTGTCTGTGCTTTATGCATTAGTTTGATTTCCAACCCTGAGAATCACCAGTTAGTGACCTATTGATAGGCCTGACTCTGACTAAACTTTGCTCATTAAATTTGTAATACACAGTGTCCGTATTTAAAATCTCAAGAGACCAGGCGTGTATATGGCGCACAATGCAGAGTAGGTGAAGGGTAGCTAGTAGGGAAGTCTGATTATATTGGTACAAGGTTGGGGGTGTTGTGGTGATGCAGATGCAGTAGCCTGGTATGGAAGAGCTGGTGCAGCCATTTCAGACTTCTCTCCTGTGGAGAGGCAGACAAAGCCCTCCCCTGGGGCTATGCATTGCAATTTCTTTCTCTCTCTCACTCTCTCCCTCTTATTTGTGTGTCTTTTTCCCTTGCTCCATCTGCTTTCTCAGCATCTAATGAAGTAGTCTTCATAACGTGTGAGGAGTACAGGACGGATGCTCCTGCAGCCCCACCCCCTGTTCACTGTTTGAATGCTGCCGATATAATAGCACAGCTCTATGACTTCACCCAAGCTGATAAACGACTGCCACTATGATTTTTTTTTTTCCCCTTCTCTCTAAGTCTGGTCTGGCTATTTGCATGACAGGGTTAGAGGAAGGGTGGCACGAGAGGGAGAGAGTAGCTTAGAAAAAAATGGTAAACGAAAGTGTGAGGATTAATTTGCATGGTACAGGTGGGGTGAGCGTAGGCCAGCTGCAGCAGAGATTGTTATCGGCAGACAGACAGCCTCACTTGGTTGTGTATGGAAATAAGGACTGCCGATTTCACAGCGCCTTTATCGCTAGGCACTTTTTTTTTTTTTGACATTAAATTCTGCTTGAAAGCCTCTTTTATTTCTCTGGAAATAGGTGAGCCACGATGAGGGGCTTGTGTATGCTAATGTAGACTTTAGCCCTAATCAAAAGCACCAGTGGTTTAAATGTTAAGGACCATGATCATTGCTGATGTACACATCTATACATCTGGTTGTAAACACCACCTTAGGGAAGTGGACACATTTTCTAACAGCTGTTCCCGGCCACCTTGTATTATCATAGCACTTGTTGAAGCGTCTTTTTTTCTCCTTGCTTGTGGGGCTCAGCAGGTGCAGAACAGGACACAGGTGCTCTGTTGTTTGGCTGCCATTGTAGGTGTTCGGACCACCGACAAACGTCTGCTTTTACGTTGGATTAATTAAGATTTTATACTGTTGCTCTGGTTTGGCCTTTAATGGTTTCCTGCTTTAATGGGATTATCCTTAACATAAATGAATGCATCTTAGTCAGCCTACAGGTAAAGTGAGTTTGTGCAAATTATCTGTGGTGTTTGCCCTCATCTCTCTTTCTCTCTGGTTTCGTTGTCTCTGCAGCTGCCCAGAGTGAGGAGAGGGAGTGTGCGTTTACTGACCAGCACCAGCAGTTTGATGAGCAGAGTGTGGCTGGTGATTGGCATGTGTCGCGGGAGAACAACACCATACTGTGCAGCAAGAGCAGCCGCTGCTACGGTCTCTGGGAGAAAACCCACGACGGTGACATTCGCCTGGTCAAACAAGGTCAACTAACACACTTTAAATTTTTTAAAATTATTTACTCGTAACTGACAGTTATAGTAGTATACATGTGACATCCGTGTACTTTTCTGCTCAGACCCACTTACTAACTGTCATCAACATTTGATCACAGGCTGCTGGACTTACATTGGTGACCAGCAGGATTGCCATGACGACCGTTGCGTGGTGACCAACACACCGTCACAGATCCAGAATGGCACATACCGTTTCTGCTGCTGCAGCACAAACATGTGCAACGTGAACTTCACTGAAAACTGGGTGTCCAGTTCCACCAGTGCCACCACACGTGAGTTCCTGTTTCAGACCATTTCATACTTCTTTACTGCGCACAAGGCTTCATGTTTAGCGTGAACTAATTAGCTCTGTGTCACCACCAAAGTCACCATCTGATTTGATTTTGCAGTTAAATGTATCGCCTTTATTTCGACACTGGGGTGCTTGGCGTATTATCATTTAGCACGTGGACAGATCGTGAGTGCAGTAGACAGTAACAATAGTTCATAAGCTGTTATTTTGATCATACGCAATACTGTGCAAAGGCTTGAAATGACTCTGCTCGTAAACAGCCTTGCTCGTGCATGCACGAGCAAAATCAGCCTGCCGTCTCGTAACCTTTTTCTACTCATGCCTTCAGGATTCATTCTTGTATTTGCAGTGCAGGAACCGTGACAGAAGCTGTAAACCAGAATAGTTTAAACTGAAATTGTAACTACCCCCCCCCAAATTCCCATTGATGGAGGAAACTGAAGAGAAGTCCCTCACACTCAGACATATAAAACACACTTGGTAATACGAGGCAGTTACAAGCAGGATGTATCCGTTTTCAAAGTACCAGTCTAGATAGAATTTCAACGTCCACTGTAAGTTTGTAGCTGTTCCAAAGTCCATGTTACACAAATCAGATGGCCATTTTTATCACCCCAGTTCCACTATGTAAAGATTAATCTAATAAAAATGTTTCGGTGTAATCTTGAGTGTGTTCATATGATTTTCAGCATTAAGAAAACAAAACTGTGTTTTATACCAGGATAGATTCGAGTGTAGATGTGTGTTTCTGTATGAACGCAAATGCAATCCTGGTCAAGGATGAAACTATTGCTCTCAACATTTGGAAGTAAAATAACACCATAAATTCAGGCCTATAGCCAGATGAAAAGATTAAGGGTGAAAGATTGACTGGTTTCACTCTGAAAATCCTCTCATGAACAAAAATAGCAGTTCTGTTATGTAATTGATTGAGTATACATTTTTTCCAATCAGATTAACCTGGTTGAGAGGTTGATTTTCTGGTATGAGCTTGTTCAGCATGCACAGTATCCAGAAATTATAATTATTACGTATGTTTTATTCATTTATTTTTGACAATCCACGTGACGGATCAAACACTGGATCAAAATCTGGATGTACCTAATTGCACACTTGTCAGTAAGAGGCTCTGTTTAGTCCCACATCAGTGTCAGCATTTTGTTCTTGTCTTTGTGACTGTTGGACTTCTGTGTACGTAAGTCTACTGTGTGAG
Organism: Stegophilus panzeri; assembly: GCA_024331685.1. NCBI lineage: Eukaryota > Metazoa > Chordata > Actinopteri > Siluriformes > Trichomycteridae > Stegophilus > Stegophilus panzeri. The sequence continues at coordinate 7,751,125 of JANDJT010000199.1, read as the reverse complement.
ATTGGTCTTAGAAATCTCAATCAGATATAATTGTGCCTGAGTTCTGGAAAACAGACAAAAATGACCAAAAAAAAATGGAGTTTTGAGCTCTCCCAATAGCATACTTTAGGAAAACATGAATATATTTTCCCAAAAAACTGCTACTGTTCTTGGTTGCATGCACAGGTGCGAATACATACATACCCCTTCAAAAGTATTGGAACAGCAAGGCCACTGCACAGGTGCAAATACATACAGACCCCTTCGAAAGTATTGGAACAGCAAACGAATGCATACAGATCCCTTCGAAAATATTGGAACAGAAAGGTCAATTCTTTTGCTTATGCTATACACTGAAGACATTTGGGGTTGAGGTCAAAACATGAATACGAAATGAATCTAGATGTGTTCAACTTAGAAAATGGCACCTTTTAGTTTGAAACCACCCATTTTTCGAATAATCATAAATGTTGGAACATGTGACTGACCAGTGTTTCTTGTTGCTCAGGTGTGCCCTGTTAGATTGCTTGTTTAAAGAATTAATAGCGCTGAATGTCTACTCTTGGTCTGAGCCCTGGGTTTCACCTGTGAAGACTGCATTTGTTGTTAAAAAAGGATAAACCAACAGGAAGACCAGAGAACTTTCTATGGGAGAAAAGCAAGCCATTTTGAAGCTGAGAAAAGAGGGAAAATCGATCAGTGTCATTGCACAACAACAATTTGGAACGTCCTAAAAAAAAAAACCCAGATATGCTGTTTCACTCAGAAATGTATCACTGTGATAAGCAAAAGTGTATTCGAATTTTTTTTTGTGTCGTATTTAAATCCCAAAATGATTTTCCCTGGAAGCATAGGGAGCCACCCTGTACCTTGTACCCTGAGCTACTTGTATGTACACAGCATGGCTGAGAGAGTTCTCCATAGAAACAGCACTGATATGTTCTGCAACCACACCACGCAGCATCCAGCTCAGCCTGTGTTCAACTGTTCAGCCCTGAGCTTTGTGCTGCCTCGCCTCAGGACATAACCCCATGCTTGTCTTCTCTCTGTGCACGCTCTCGTATCTCCGTAAATGCTGTCATACTTCTTTTTTGCTCTTGCTCTTTTTCTGTTGCACCTTTTCCCTCTTCGTCATTCCTTCCCCATGTGCCATGTGCTCTCTCTTCTTTCTTCTGTGTCTCTTGCACACATTGCCCACCCCCCTTTTTGTCTTGTGGCTTTCAGTGAGGTTCTATAGAAGCAGTGGGCTTGTTGAAAGGATGGGACTGAATAACAGAGCAAACATGGCAGAACAATGAGGTGAAAAATAGATGGAATAAGAAAATCAATGGCAGTCATGTTCTGTAGCCATGAATTATTTCACTTGGTGTCTGCATCATTATGACCAATAGTCGTGAAGTCTTTTGATTCCTTTTTCTTTGCTTTATATCTCTATAAACAATGCAACCACCAATCTTTCTATTTTGCTGTTGAAAAGTGAATAATGAGTGAAAATAGTCTACTGAAGTGAAACCCACAAACACTTTGCTAATGAAAATATATTAGTCATTTAAGCATTGGCCCTCTGAATAGCAATTGTGTGTGTGTATCACTGGAGTGAGGTAGCCTCCATATTGGACTTGTGCCAGCTTTTGGGGCCTAGAGAAGGTGAGCTGTAGAGGACAGCAGATTAATCAGGGGAAAAAAAGATGGACTCTTTTTTTTTTTTTTTTTTAAATATAAATAAGTGGTAAAGGATAGACGCTGATGTTATTCATACTCTCCGAACTCAAAAACTTTCTGATAGGAAAACAGCTATTGTAGAGTACTTGTGGAAGAACTTTTCGTAGTGCGTGTTGTCAGTTCAGATTAATCTCGCATGTTCAGCAAGTTATTTAAGGCTGCTTACCAAAACGCACGCATGCTAAATAGTCAGCTAGTTAGCGCAGTAGAATGAGATTTGGAGCACAACCCAAGTATTCACAACTCTGGGGATTTATGTCAATGCTGCAGTTTCATTATGCAAATAAAAAAAATTTAATCTATAATCTCACAGCACATTGGTGCGTAGACTCGCGTCTATCATCAGAGGTGACTCCATGTACAAGTAAAATACAGTGTAGAGAGCAAAGCAGTCACATCTGGTGGTTTCCGATGTACGTCTTTATTTTCTTACCCACATTTTTAATCGTCTAATCTGTGTATTGTGTTCTCCAGCATGTCAAGCACATTAAGCAAGAAGTAGCTAAAACATTGAGCTATAAATAACTTGCACACCAAGGTCAAGCAGTCCCGAATGACTCACTCTCATCCCAATATAACGGAGTTTGAAATACACCAATATAGAGAAACCCAAGAACACCTCTTCATAGCCACTAGCCGGCTTACTTGTCTTCACAATTGAATAATGAGGATTAATCATCTGACTATCATTCTAACTTATAATCAGTTAGAGAGCAAATAAATGTTCAGCATGGTAAAAAGCTAAATCTCCATCAGTCCTCTTACAGTGTAGGATCAGACTCTGGCAGTCTAGTTTGACTTCTTTCACACAACTTCTTCCTGATGCAGTGCTGAATGTGAGTGACTGTTACAGCACTGTCAGGGTGGCTCTGTTTCAGCATATTAAAAAGCCCATTTTTAACAACAACAACAATAAAAAAGACCTATGCGCTTATTCATTTAGTTTGTTTGACAGAGACATTTATACTTTTTATTCATGTAGTTATTTCATGTGATTTAGCTTGTTTATTTTAAAGATGGAAACGTAGTTTTTGAATCTATGTTTAGCCCTCGCTTGCGTGCTCAGGCAGTACATTTCTATTAAGCCTGAGCTCAGCTCTGTGACTCATTTGTTTTTCTGTTGCAGTTTGCAGCAGATCTGTTGTGCCGGTGCGCTCAAAGAAGGCCTCATGTGAAGAGCCTCAGCAAAACAGAACTGCATGCCCGTTTTTTTTTAAAGAACATCGGTGAGAGGAGGTGTTAAGTGCCTTCCAAAAGGGTGAGGATGCGGGTAGGGTTTGGTAGAATACTTGAAATATCGATAGCTGAATAATGAATACATCATTCTAAATGTATTCACTAACGTATCCCATTACAATACATAAATATAACTCATTCGGAATACAGTTGGAATACACGGTGAAAGGAGGCATAGGAAGCAACTGTCAGTTTAACTGTAGACCCTGTTCTTCTGCATTATTGCTCAGTGGTTTTCTTTATTAGGATCTGGATGGTGAATATGGCATTTACTTTGTACATACAATAGTCAGCAATCAACATGAATGGACTGTAAGGATCAAGCTGCTTAACCTGAATTTCTTTTTCTTTTTTTTTCTTTTTCTTTTTCTTTTTTTTTTCTTTTTCTTTTTCTTTTTTTGGCATCAAAAGTAGTAAAATAAATGAATATACTAATAACAGACGTATGTTCATGTCCTTGAGGTCCAAGTCAAGTCTCAAGTCTTTGTTCTATTTTTAGCAGTAGTTCTATCAGCTAGTTATTGTAATTAACAGTGTATGAGGCTAAATCCATTCTGAAATATTAAAACTGATTACTGAACTTCTACAGAATGTCTTGTTCATTTCTTCTAATTTTTTCTAATAAAGCACACAAGGTTTTACTTAATTAATTAATCAAAAACTATTCCTTTCAAACTATTACATTTGATCCAATAGTTCTCCCTTTAATTATAAGCAAACAGAACATTTCATAGAAAATTCAGGAAAATTATGACTACTTTTTTTTTTTTTTTTTTTTTTTTGTCATTTAGTGCAAAATGCCAATGTGCTGTGTATTTTGAGCTATTTGAGTTGCCGTAGTTTGCTGTAGTTCTCAAGCAATGATGGGTAAAGTAGTGTTCCAGTGTGCACCGGCAGTAACGAAACTTCTATGGGTGCTTCTCATTTATTATTTGTGCATCCTCGTTTCCTTTCTTTGCTTCCCTTGCATCTTAGCTCCACCCTCTTAGGATGTGAGGGAAGGATGCAAGGATGAGATGTGAGGAGAGAGGAAGCAAAGCATGTCGAATGAAATATCCTTGCTCTCTCAAGCATCATTTCAAAGCGACGTCAATGACTGTGCACAGCTGGATGACCTCACTGTGCTTCAGGGATCTGCCGTTATATTGTTCGAGCTTGGTTAATACCAACATTCTTAATAAAGCAAAATGCACTGATAGTATGTGAAATGTCTGGGTTATTCAGCAATGATTTAATAAACAATCCATAGAGTATCGCATCTTTTGTGCAGCTTTGCATATCCAAACAGGTAAGGATCAATTAATTGCAATACTCATTGTAAGCATATTATTTAATTGTATTTCACACAAAATTCCACTACATCATAAAAGGATGTTTTGTTTGAGATTGTGGCAGATGTAAAGGGGGAGGGGAATTTATACACGTGTCAGGTTTTTTTTGACAAACACTTCCGCATAGGATACACCTGTGTATCTTCGCTCCTAGCTCTTCTGGAAGCTTCCTCACTCCTCGTTCCACGCCTCCTCACGGGGCAATTAGAGAATTGATATGGTTGACGTTGATCGATTTCCAGGTCACGGGCTAGAGGACAGAGGAGCGAAGAAATGAGGAATCATCGATTTGAGTATTAAGAAGCACCCTATGCACGGACGCCGCTTACGCATTTCCAGTAGAATCTCAGCCAGCAACTTTTACTTTTGTATAGCATGTTCCTATAGCAAAGTGTACTAGCAGCAAAACTCTTTCATACAATTAATTTTACAATGATTAAACTATTATTTTTATTATCGATCCATCCATCCATTTTCTATACCGCTTATCCTACAGGATCGCAGGGAACCTGGAGCCTATTCCATGGGGCACAAGGCGGGGTACACCCTGGACAGGGTGCTAATCCATAGCAGGGCACAATCACATACGCATTAACGCACCCATTCGTACACTACGGACACTTTGGACATGCCAATCAGCCTACCATGCATGTCTTTGGACTGGGGAAGGAAACCGGAGTACCCAGAGGACACCCCCGGGAACACGGTTATTGCATTTCCTTTCTATTGTGTGCTGTTTGTTTGATGCGCATGCGTGGACTCGCGCTCATTCAGTGAAGTTTAATGGAGACTCGCTAGCCGTCAGGGCGAGCCTTTATGTAAAGTGGAAATTCTGGTGTGAATTTCTAACATTTACAGATAAGGATGTAAAGGTAAAAATGTCATTTCTGTGCTGAAGAAAACATGTCTGGAACACATTAAACAGCACACATCTGTTACAGCATCTGACTCGACAAGTCACGTTAATACACTTAGGAGTTTGTTTGAAGCGCTTAATATAAAATATTCTCATGTTTTGGACGGCCTGGATCGTGCATTTTTCCCGCAGCAGCTCATGCTGTGACCTCCGCTGTTTTACATGTGTTTTATTCATAGAAATGCGTTTTTTCACCAGTCTGAGATGACATCACCCGGGGGTTGGGGGGGTTTGGTTATCCACAGTGACGTCACAGACCCAACTAATCCACAATGGAATTCATTGTCGATTATTTTAATCATCGATTTTATTGATTAGTTGTTGCAGCCCTAATGGAAATATTTGTACTTCTTGAAAATGGACAGCGAGCAAGCCCCTGACAGCTGTGTAACACTGCAGCTTCCCTCTGGATTAATTGATTGCTTTTCAAATTAAATGACACACAATGTTTTCTATTGCGATATTCTGTCTGAGTTTTCTGATTTTGTACCACTTACATGCTGTAGCAGCTGTAGAGCAATCCAGCTACAACTCTGTGTCCAATTATCTTCACAATCTTTCTTCAAGGTATGAGCCATTGTGTTGCTTTTTTGACATAAAGTAGGCGAGTTGAAAACAGTCTGGGGAAAACGACAGCAGCTTAGCCATGTAACTGCCATGTAACTATCAGACCCATGTAACTGCTTAGCCATGTAACTCAGGCCCTATCTCACTGAACAGGCTACACAGCTACTAGTCCAGGCTCATGTCATCTCAAAACTGCACTACTGCAATGCACTACTCTCGGGCTTCTCAGCCAACTCCATCAAACCCCTTCACATGATTCAGAATGCAGCAGCACGCCTCGTCTTCAACCAGCCCAAAAGGACCCATGTCACACCCCTCTTCATCTCCCTCCACTGGCTTCCTGTAGCCGCCCGCATCAAATTCAAGGCCTTGATGCACACACGTACAAAACCTTGTCTGAAACATCACCCTCCTACCTCAACACTCTCCTTAATGCTTATGTTCCCTCACGCAAACTGCGATCAAGTAATGTCCGACGCTTAGTAGTGCCTACTCAACGCTCAAAGTCCCTTTCAAGAACCTTCTAACTAAATGTGCCTCAATCAGGACCACAGAATCTGTCACTATTTTCAAAAAACAGCTAAAGACCCACCTCTTCCGTGAACACCTAACTAGCCTTTAAAACGCCAACCCCGCATTATTTAAAAATAAAAAAATAAAAATCTTTCTCTGCCTCTTAGACCTGTACTCTGCGCACTTTGCTTCTCTAGAACTCAATTAAAAGATCTTGTATAGTAGCACTACTTGTTTTGTTCTCTGCTGGATATATCATTTTGCTTGTATTTCCTCATTTGTAAGTCGCTTTGTATAAGAGCATTTGCTAAATGAATAAATGTAAATCTAACTAATATTAAGTAGTGTTTGACATTTTTGTGATCTAAATGGATAATACAATGAATTGCACATAAACACACTTGGAAACAGACATTTTTGTTGTGGCCTTGTACAGACTTGAGGGTGTCATTGGGCGTCATTGATGTGTGCATGAGCGCGTGCATGTGCACTAGTTCTAGCTGTCAGTGCAGTAATGACCGGAATACTGATTGCCCATGTTGGGGCAGAGGTAGCTTAAGGAGGAGGACTTAACCTGCCCTCAACCCCTCCTCCTCAAGGCTATCCTTTCACTCAATCTCTCATCTTTGTTCTCCTAAGGCCCACCTGAGGCACCAAAAGATTGGGAAGTTTTATTGAGTTTGAAAGCAGTTTTTGAACACCTGTACAGTCTGAGGAACTGATCTCTGCTCCACCTTTTAAAAATAGTTGTTTCAGGTGAATCACACCATATGTGAGAGAATTAGCCTACAGTGCTGGATGTCAAACTAAAGGTCAAGAAACACAAATGAAATAAATGAAGCACATTAATTAATAAATATTGATAAGAACAATAAAGGTATGTACCTGCTATCTTCCATAAGATAATATGGACGGCATTTCTGTGCACTGGTCTGTGGTTCAGAAAGGAATGTGTCTGTCTGAAGACAAACAAAGCCTCATCTCCTTCAGATGAGTCAGGATTTGATGCTAATTACAGATTAAGTATTTGAGCCAAAGGTAAAAATGCCGTAAAATTGTACCCGGCTATTGTAGAGCGCTTTTCTGCTTATCGGACCAGAGCCAGATGTGGAGTCTCATGGCATTCCCTTTTGTGAAGGTTAGATGGTGGTTGAGATTAGGTTTAGGAGATCAGGCTCTGCGTGTCCCACAGCCTGTAACTTGTATGTTTTGGTGTTCCTTGCATGTTTGTCATCAGTGAGCAGTAAGCCTGCAGTGCTGCTACTACTGATGATTAATGACTGAACTCACTGAAGATACCACCCTTGCAGCCAGCAAAGCCGGGGAGAGCATGTGCATTTGTTTAGCTACTCCCTTGTTACTTAGTTATATGTATTACACCACTCCCAACCTACACTGGAAATAAAAACAGCCTGTCCCTTGTGAGCAGCACAAACACTCGCCTCCGTTTTGTTCGAGACCGTCTGTTATGCGTTATATGGAGAGCATGTGTTGTACGTTCAGGTTTGTTATAAGGTTGTGGGTGTGAGCATGAAAGCAGGCATGAAGGCCACAAGAAGCTGATTGATCAAGCATGGACTAACCTTTGCAGATAATTTAATTGCAGGCGAGTAGCTGAAAATATGAGCTCCCTCCAGACACTGTCTTTGCCATTCTCTGTTTTCCCTCAGCCTCAAGTCTCCCTCTTGTCTCCTCTCTGATGGAGTCATAAATATACACTTACAAAGTCAACCACTTTCACAAAAGCCTAGCCCTCAGATTTATGATCCTCCTTTTCCCCCTCTTTCCTTCCATCTATTTTCCAATTATAAAGCTTTAGGGCAGGATAGATCTCCCATCCTTCCTGAAATGTAAAGCATACGTGTGTGTGTGTGTGTGTGTGTATAAGACCTGTATGAGGAAAGAGTTTGGGGTAATGGTAGAGACATTCCTGTGTGTCGCTAATGATGAGGTTTAAAAACTAAGCCTGTGTAGATGTGTGGGCGGCCTACAGACAGCAGAATGGCAACCTGGGAGAATAACCTGCAGTCATGTCTGCCTTTTTTTTTTCTCTCCTCTTTTTTTTTTTCTCCTGTCTATGACTTTTAAGCTTTCTTGGTGGATTTCTATGCTGTTTTGTTTGTACATTTTTTGTGTGTAAGTCTTCTTAATGAGGAAATATAGAGGTTTTAACAATAGACATTGTCTCTTGCGGATTTAGATATTTAATGAGCAAGCCAGAGGTGGCAATGGCAATAAACTCGCATGAGATGAGATGATAGGAAGAAACCTTGAGTGGAACTCAAGGGAGATGGGATAATGGTATTATAAAGCATTACAGTTCAACTGTATTATGTAAAGTCAAGCAGTATGCGTGTTGAAAGGATGCTCAGGGTGAGTATTGTAGTCTTTATGATACCAGCAGCAGTTCTAAGGTACAAGTCTACAGTATCCAGGTGAGATTATCCACTGAAGGCATAAACCATTTTCATGAAGTCCAGTCAAGCCACTTCCTACTCTGGTGGAATTACTGTGCATACTCGTATGTTATATTATGGGCCGCAGGTTCATTACTCTCTCACTCTGTCCATGGCAGGTTTAGATCGAGCCTAAAACACAGCAGTCTCAGTGATTGATTAGGTATTGCTGTAGTCCTCAGTAGAATCAGGCCAGCTGTGACTCTGATTCATGACCATGTCCGCACTCTCTCCACTGGGGCCAAACAGGTCAAGTGGCCCAGGGTCACGTGGGTCATGGTCACAGACACTCATCCTGCTGTGTGAAATCTGAACTCGCACATCCAGTTTGTCTGCCTGCCTGTAGACGTCTAGACACTCGGCAGAGGCAGGTCCTTGATTCAGAAGGAGCTTTTTTCTCATTGTGTTGAGGGCTGAACGAAGTTAACGGGTGGAGGGTAACTGGAGCATTCCCTTCCCTTTGTAGGCTGATCTTACCTGCCTTTGTTATTCTCTCAGTTATCTGCTCTCAATCAGGATTCAGACCTATGGCATTTAAATGCAGAATGCTTTGCCTTGGTTGTTTTTTCCTTTCTATTTCAATCCACTGTATGCTTTCTTTTTACTTTTCTCATGTCAGTCACATTACATCTCAACTCTCACATTCTCAACCCTAACACAAACTCTGATTTCGGTAGATAGTACAGGTAGATAGAAAGGGTGGGGCTCTTGAGTTTCAGGTAGAGCTGGTTGTTTTACACTGAAACCAGTTCCGTCTGTACAAATCCTCAATTGTTTCTAGTTTAAAACGGTTCAGGTTATAACTCTGTTATAACTCTGTTTATAACTGCATAACTCTGACGTCTCCTCATAAGAGGTCACAGAGGGCTCAGACAGGCGATTTAAAAAAAAATTGCAATGAGCCTGTGATGAGTACTGGAACAGTAGCCTCAAGAGAGTGCATGAACGTGGTGTGTTATCTTCTGAGGAAATGCTTCTTTGGCAGTGTTGCTGCAGGGCTCCTAGACGGAAGTTCTTCGATAGGAGACGTCTGACTCTGTGTTTAATTATCTACAGTGATTGACATAATCACCGTAAAAGGAAAAGACTTGTGTGTCAATAAACCAGAGGGGAAAGACTCGGTGTCATCACTTGCTGTCAAACTAGCCCTGTTGTATCTGTAATTCATTAAAGCCATAACACACGGGCGGGGCTTTGACAATGGTGCAACAAACAATGTTTTACGCACAAGCCTGGATGAAGTACTGCAGTTTAGTTCTCAAGTTGCCTTTCATCTCCTGGATGATTATGCTTGTGTGCTTCTTGTTAGCGCGTCTGCATTGTGGAAATCTAGTTTATATTTTGAATGCTGGAGATGGATTGAAAATGGAACAAAAAGGGCTTTATGGGAATTATTAATATGCTAGTAATAGCCCTATCGGAGTTGTAAGGCAAACAAGCAAATTGTTTTCTCAGAGCAATTAGGCCCATTCAGTTTGCCAAGCTAGACTACTGTAAGGACTGTAAGGAGGTTTGTGAATGACATTACTGACTGACTGTGTAATTTGTGCATACGTGGAAATCACCACATAAGTCAGTCAAAGTATGGCGTAGTCTATACGTCTATTATTGCGTCTCAATTTATGCATTATTTCCTACTGCAGAGAGTCTTGACGAACTTTGCATTAACGATCAGGAGCACATTACTGGTTTATTTGCAGTACTACACCAACCATCGGAGAGACTGAGAACAGTTTGTTCAGCTAGTGTCTGTTTTATCTCTGCAGACTGGTCCAATTGTGAGAGGTTATATTGGTTACAGATCGAAAGCATTTTGGTGTGAGGTAGACAAGCTGAGAGATTCAGTGTTAGATGTTGATTTGTCTCAGATGGAGGAGAGATTCCTCCAATAAAAGGATCAATGGTAGCAATCAACAAGTATGAGATTACACTTGTCAGGTGACATACTGGCTATTAAACACCCTGCTTCAAAACAACACTAGGTTCAAATTAGACTCCAACAGCATACATTGTACTTTTGATTAATTGGACGTTTTTGCCTCCGACTATGATGTCTGCCTTTCCTGTTTTCTTTCCTATTTTCCATTCAGCGCTCCATGTTTCTCTCTCTCTCTCTCTCTCTCTCTCTCTCTCTCTCTCTCTCTCTCTCTCTCTCGCGCGCACTTATCTTTAACTCACACACACACGCAAGCACACATCTTGAGGGAATTCTTTATAAAATGATGTGTGTGTGTGGGGAAAGAAAGCATGAGATGCCACTTTTCTGGGTCGAAGACTGTCATGGTGTTTGTGTTGTGTATGCCTCCCATGCTACCACTCCAGCCATTTAGATGACTGCTCTGCCAGCCTGCTAACTTGGCTGGCATGGCAGGAGAATGAACTTAATTGATTCGCTCAGCACCATTTCTCTTATGCTTTTATGCTCAAGAGACATGGGGCGGCAATTTATGATTAATAACTGCAAGGACAAATTGGCTTTATGAAATTAAAATATCTTCCGCATCATGACCAAGGCCATGTGTTGCATATTAAATGTGAACCAGAGAGAGTTGCGTATGCATCATATAATGAAAGGAACGAGATTCCGGTTCCAGACGTATTTTCGTGGCCTTTGAGAGATATTAGATACCTCTTTAGACAGATGTGACTCCCAGCCATGCCCATGGGATTTCACCCAGCAGTCTATGCAGTAGATATGACCATTTTGCAATTATGTCAAACATTTACACTACATAAGCACTGTTATCCACAATATTATTGACTTTTAGATTCAGATAACGAAGCCCAGACAGTGTAATTTTACAGTTATGTAGTTATCGGACACATCTACACATAAGCAGGATGTAGAAGAGCATGCTAGCTGATATACTGAATGTTTATTAACAAAGATGGAAAACTGTGCAACGTTGGTTGAAACTAAACGTGCCCGTAGATATGAGACTGTCGTTGTCGGACTTGTTGTTACCCGCAGGGATGGGGTAAAGACACCTGTATGACCACACATCTGTGCCTCCACAGACAATGCCTTAGCTGATCGTTGTGCTTATTTAGTCTAACTACAAATTCATGCTGCTGAGCACTAAATTCTCCAAAAGTGTGCAGATGCAACCGTACAGACAGCCGCAGGACGGGCCTTTGTCATCTTCAGTATAAGAAGGCCATACATTATTATGTTGTATATTAAAGTATCGGTTAAAATATAAGCTTTATAAGTTTTATTGTTTAATATTCATTTTGTAAAGTATGCAAGTGATGCATTAAAAACAACTGAGGATGCACACAACAATGCATTTAGCACATTCCTGGTGAAACACATGGGCACGCCCTTCTTTCCCCCGCATATAAAGGGTTCAAGGGCTTTTGCTGATGCAGTTCCCATAAGCAGGGTTTCCAGTAAAACCTGAAGCAGCTTGTTTCGGTGAACGCGAGGAGTGTGATTGACAGCACTGCAGCTGGGTGTGGGTTGCTATGCAGTTTGGGAGTGGGAGTGTGATCTGTGAGTAGGGTTGGTAGCCCAGGGAAACTGCGACTGCTGCCATCCCTCTGTTACCACAGACAGGAGAGCAGAGGAAACCACATTAGACAAGCCAAGGAAGAGGACAAGGACGTAACGTAATAATGCCATATCGATACAGGCACATTGCAGATCTCTTACAACCACCGATGCGCCTGCTCTCTGTGTACAAGGTTGATATTCGGGTTCAATCGATATTCTGTCTTGATGGGATGCATTCATTAGCTCCAGTTTTGGTCGAGCCAACATGTATTTGTGTCTACACAAACCTGAGGCAAACGTTAGATGTATAATACATCTGTAATATCAAATGGATACACAATATAAAATAATAATTAGTTATCTCAACCTGGAATACGGAGAAGAAAAGAATAGATTGTTAATATTAAACACTAACGGCAGCAACAATCGAGGAGCTTTAGTTTGAAGTCTGCTTTTGGCTTTATATGAAGAGACATAAAGCAGCTGATTACACAGAATCAGTGGGACTGTTCTCAGACACTACTGCTGAAGATTTCTGTTTTATACTGTTCAGTAGAAAAAGTGATTCTGGCTAGGTCAGCTACATCCCAAACCTACACCACATGTTATAGTTATAACTTGTAAACCATTATATACACAAGCATTATACTATTTTGACAAACCGTATGGTATGGTATTATGCATTTCCTTAAATTTTTTATTTTTTTGAAATGCCAGTCGTTTGACTTGATTGACAGCTCATGATCTGCTCTATTTCTAGCTCCAGCCTCATGTTCCTGTTCAGTACATATGGTACCCACGTAAATTAAGCATGGGTATTTATTTATGGGACTGATCACTTATCAGTGAGAACAGCACAATATGGATCACTGATTGATTTGTTACCATACCCTGCCTAGGGGGAAAAGTGCTGTGAATAGATCATTGAGACTAGGGGTAAATACACGATAAATATACGGGTGTTTATTAGATCCATTCACCAGCTCTGTCCTGTTGGCTCATTCTGCGTCAGATCACTTCATGCTTCTGCATTGGACCAGTAGCCCATTGGTCTGACTCCCAGCTCTGTGTGAAAGGTAACAGTATACTAGAGAGAAAGGGAGAGCGAGTGAAAGAGCGGGGATCTGGAGCAGTGATAGAGAAAGGCATGTGAGATGAGAGGGGCGGTGAGGACTGATAGTGTGCTTAAGTAAGCAGAGAGGAGGAAGTAAGCAGAGAGCCCATAATGGATGGAGTGATGAAGAGAGAAGTGCAGGAAGTGGAAGCAGGGGAGTGAATGCATAGGCGGTATACAAGGAAGGGCAGGCAGACATTTCGCCTCCAGGCCAAACATTACTGGCTCCAGGACATGTAAACAGTACGTGCAAGTCAGTCTGCACGTTTTTGTATGATTGTTTATAAGGGTGTGAGAGACTGACATTAACATTTAAAGCATTTGTGGACTTACAGAAGTGACTTGTAATCTCCATAAAAAACATATATCCTCATGCTAGTACAAATGGGTCAGGGTCTAAGAATACCATCAGCCTGGTAAATCCTGTTAGAGAGCAGTTATCACAATGCACAGTACTGCAACAAAAACAATACAAAGTCTGCTTTTGTTGTTGAAGTGTTTTGTTTTTTGATTGTTTATTGACAAAGAATACATTTTCAGTCCAATTTAAAGTCTTCGGTGTTTGGACACCTGGGAGAAGTTCATTCTACCACCTGAGTGCTAGCACGGAGAAGAGTCCTGATGCACGTCCTTCTTGTACCTTGAGAGATGGTGGGTTGAGTTAAGCCGTGTTGGAGGCAGAAGGGAGTGAGGTGCAGAGTGAGTGGGGTTTGAAGTGCCTTCATGTAGGCGTGAGGTCTGTTTTGGGCTTTTTATGCAAGCATCAATGTTGTAGATTTGATGCAGGCAGCTACAGAAAGCCAGTAAAGGGAAACTCGGGGAGTTTCTGGATCAGTTATAGTAGTTGGATGGCACTCAGGGGAAGACCTGCCAGGAGCGAATCGCAGAAGTCCAATCTTGAGATGGCTAGGGACTGAACTAACACCCAAGTGGCCTCTGTGGAGAGAAATGGCTAAATCCTGAAGGATCAAATCCTACACATCCTGTGGATAAAATGTAAATGTGTGTGAAGCTCACTCTGTCTATCTGTCTCTCTCTCTCTCTCTCTGTGTCTCTCTCTCTGTCTCTCTCTCTCTCTCTCTCTCTCTCTCTCTCGCTCTCTCTCTCTGTCTAGAGTGCTAGGATGAAGGATCATGTTATTTGAAACTCTTTACTCAAGCATGTGCCTGGGGGGATATGGACTCCAGAGGGCAATATCAGCAGGACAGTAGTAGTTGCATTTTGATTGATGTTAGATTGAAACATGGATTAAATAGGAAGCATATTTGTTCAGTCATTTGTTCAGATTAATAAAGCATTGACCTCAATTATGGACAGATTTGTTTTTGTGTTCGTTTGTGTTGACTAGTGTGCAGGGTTGGCAAACTGTTGTGGTTGAAATGACATTATGTATGTTGATTATGGTCGCAAGATGCTGTGCAGATTCAGTGCAGAGGGAAAGGAACTCGGTGTGATGGTGTGTGTTTATTTGATTTCAGAGACAGTAAAGCCTTGCTTTTCATGCTGCAACCCAGTTGGCTTTGCTGGCTCTCATACAGCATTTCCAGCTTATCTTATATGCAGTCATCTAATCACATTTTACTGTGACCTCCTACTGTTTGTATTCTGAGGGTTTTGAAAAGGTGTTGTGACCTTTTTAATGATTTATTGCAAGCAGTAGGGATGTGGGCTGCTATTCTGATGATTTGATTTCAGCTCCAGTAGGCCGTGAGAGGCAGGTCTTTGGATGTCATCTATTATTTGTTCAATCTTTTTTCAGACTACACCTCCAAATACCAAAGGAATGTAAGGGAGAGAAGTCCATTGAACTGTAGTGTCATTGCAGGAACGAAATGATATGTTCTGAAAGATTCTGTGAGCCAGACCAAGATTCATCACAGCTTGGAAAGCTTAAGCTTTACGTGCTGTTCTGAATATTAACAACTTCCTATTCTCCAGAAACTTGGACAGGTCTGTAGCTACATTAGAACAAAGAGTTTCAGATACTGACCACACTTTACCTCTCTCTGTCCCCCCAGTGGACCCACGGCCTATGCACCGTAAAGACGCCATTTTCATTACTCTGGCATCTGTCTCAGTCGTAGCCGTGCTCATCGTGGCGGTCTTCTTTGGCTACCGCATGCTGACAGGTGAGATAGAATACCTACTACATGACACTGGCTCTCAATGAAATTGATATTGTGATTTGAGTGTGTGTGTGTGTGTGTGTGTGTGTGTGTGTGTGTGTGTGTGTCATTGGCTTTTCAGGAGACCGTAAACAGGGTCTGCACAATATGGACATGATGGAGGCAGCGGCATCTGAGCCCTCAGTGGATTTAGACAGTCTGAAGCTGCTGGAGGTGCGCATCTTCACTCTAATCCCCGACTCTTTCTCTATACTATACAGTTTATGTCAAATATTCCTCTGACGGTCTTTTACAGCTGATTGGCCGTGGCCGCTACGGCTCGGTTTACAAAGGCTCTCTGGATGAGCGTCCAGTCGCAGTAAAGGTCTTCAGCTACACGAACCGTCAGAACTTTGTCAACGAGCGAGCCATTTACCGAATCCCCCTGTTAGAGCACGACAACATAGCCCGCTTCATCGTAGGAGACGAGCGTCTGACAGCAGACAGCCGCATGGAGTATCTGCTGGTCATGGAATATTACCCACATGTGAGTACTAATCCATTCGCCACTGCAACTCACCCAGCTCTGACTGGATTGTGTAAGAGGGTGTAGAATTTACCTTGCTTACCTTCAGCTGACCTTATTTCTGTGCTTTCATTTTAAACACCTCTTAATATTTTTGGCCATGATGAGAGCGGAGTCAGATGTCCGGCCTATCTGGGCCAGGAATTTTTCTAGATTCAGATGGTGTTACAGCAGGCAGTAGGAGAAGGGTGTGTTGTGTACCAGCTCATTGTGCTCTCTCACTCGCTCGCTCTCTCTCTCACTCGGTCGCGCGCTCTCTCTCTCTCACTCGCTCGCTCTCTCTCTCTCTCGGTCGCGCGCTCTCTCTCTCTCTCTCTCTCGGTCGCGCTCTCTCTCTCTCTCTCTCACTCGGTCGCGCGCTCTCTCTCTCTCTCACTCGGTCGCGCGCTCGCTCTCTCTCTCACTCGGTCGCGCGCGCTCTCTCTCTCTCACTCGGGCGCTCTCTCTCTCTCACTCGGGCGCTCTCTCTCTCTCACTCTCTCGGTCTCTCTCTCTCTCTCACTCTCTCGGTCTCTCTCTCTCTCTCTCTCTCTCGGTCGCTCTCACTCGGTCGCTCTCTCTCGGTCGCTCTCTCTCTCTCTCTCTCACTCGGTCGCTCTCTCTCTCACTCGGTCGCTCTCTCTCTCTCTCTCGGTCGCTCTCTCTCTCGGTCGCTCTCTCTCTCGGTCGCTCTCTCTCTCGCTCGCTCTCTCTCTCTCTCTCTCTCGCTCGCTCTCTCTCTCTCTCTCTCTCTCTCTCTCTCTCTCTCTC
>JANDJT010000199.1:7707477-7734254 GCA_024331685.1 Stegophilus panzeri | reverse complement strand
GCTCTCTCTCTCTCTCGGTCGCTCTCGGTCGCTCTCGCTCTCTCTCTCGGTCTCGGTCGCTCTCTCGGTCTCGGTCGCTCTCTCGGTCTCGGTCGCTCTCTCGGTCGCTCTCTCGGTCGCTCTCTCGCTCTCTCTCTCGGTCGCTCTCTCGCTCTCTCTCTCGCTCGCTCTCTCGGTCGCTCTCTCGCTCTCGGTCGCTCTCTCGCTCTCTCTCTCGATCGCTCTCGGTCGCTCTCGCTCTCTCTCGGTCGCTCTCTCTCTCGGTCGCTCTCTCTCGTGCTCTCTCGCGCTCTCTCTCTCTCGGTCGCTCTCTCTCATTTGGTCGCTCTCTCACTCGGTCGCGCTCTCTCTCTCTCTTTTGCTCTCTCTCACTTGATTTCTCTTTGTCGGTCACCTCTTTGTGTTGAGTTAATGATAGCTGGCTGCATTTGAATTACAGAATTGTTTCTCTCTCTTTTTTTTTTTTTTTTTTTTTTTTTTTTTCCTTTTTAAAAAAAAAATACTTACCACTACTTACAACTTACCACTGTCAACTGTTCGATCAGACTAACAGTTTAATTAGCTGTCCCTTAGACAAGTTAGATTAATGACATGAACAACTGTGTGCTTCCTGGCTCCTCTGATCTTGAAAGCAGCACATTCTTGCACAGTGTAACATGTTACAACAGGCACACCTGTCTAGCATGTGTGTATGGGTGTGACGCAGGAATGAATGTTTCTTCTGTTGTGTCTGAACAGACAGACATTACGCTGTTCATACACTGCCCCGTTTGTTCTTGTTTCTCTCCACTGCTAATTATTTACCTTGGGTGGAATTACATTTGCAGCTTTAAACTCGGGGTGTTTGGGGGGAGGAATACTCAAAGGCAAATGTTTGCATTTCCTCTCAGAAAAAATATCAGCTCTTAGGCTGACTGAGAGGACTCTAAAGCCTTCTTATGGGGTAGAAAGTGTCCCTAGTGAGGTAAGATCTGGAGCCTGGTGGTTTTGTGTTATGTGCACTTACACTCCAGAATTGACTGTTGTGGGTAACCATTATCATGCTAATCACTGTGGCCATTAGGGCTGCAACAAATAATTGATTAATATAATGATTAAAACTATTTAGAAAGGTAAAAGCGTTCATTTAGTGTATGGTGGAGTTGGCCGGTCTTTTGCAGGAACATTTGTTCTTGATTTCTCTGCATTAAAATGATTGTGTCACAGCTCAGTTAGCTTAGCAGTGTTTATAGAAATACAGTATGTGTTAGCATGAAGGGTAAACACTACACCATGATACTTATTAGGAACTTTGGTATGAATATTACCAACCCCCACATGAGCACTGAGGGTGAGTGCGTCATTAAAGTGTCTCAGCCTAAATGGTGTGTGTGTGTGTGTGTGTGTATTCTTGTAGGGTTCTCTGTGTCGGTACCTGAGTCTTCATGCCCTAGACTGGGTGAGCTGCTGCCGTCTCGCCCATTCAGTCACCAAAGGACTGGCCTACCTACACACCGAGCTGCTAAGAGGAGGTCAGGGTCACCTTCAGCTTCTGTACACATACACACACAAACATAATCTCCAATCTTTCTCTCAGATTCACATTTTACACACATTTATTTCTTACACTCAACTCTGGTGGATAAGAAAGCTGCACATGCTTATTATAAAATTTCACCAGAATTCAGATGAGACTCAGTGGCCATCTGTCTTGGCTTATGTTTCATACAGCAAACTGCACAAATATATGGCATGTATCTGTTTGGTACTTTGATTTATGGAGTTAATACCTTTTAACATCAATAAGGATAACTAGAACTTCATCAGCTCCTTATGCCTTAATTCTCTTTCAAATGAAGAGTAACTCTGTTCCCATCTGCTAGAAGTGGCCAGGTAAGCTAAGAGTGAGCAGGGTATACAAGTGGAGTCCACCCTGTTGTGTGTGGTTGTTACGTGCTTTTAACCACACTGGATTAAAAAAGCAATGCAAATCCTCACATAGGCCGGCAGTTTGAATCCACCTCAGGGACACTCTGATTTGCACATCTAGGTCACACTTTTCTTTCTTTTTCTTTTTTTTCTTTCTGAAATGAGAATCAGACATCGGGCCGTTTTTCATGCTGCGTCATTTTGTTTGAAAGAACAGTGGCCCTCTTGTCAAGTCCCAGTAGTAGCACATACAATGTACCAGTGAAAAATATATACAGACAGGCATTTTATGTCAAAAGTGCTGCTTATTAGGCCCGGGGGAAAAAAGAGAGAGAACAGAAATGGTGAGCGTGGGGTGTCTGCAAAATTTTAACAGCTCTGCAGTCACCTGGTCTTTTAAAGGGCCAACAGCAGGAGCAGTACAGATAAGATGGGGCTAATTTGTGTGTTCTGCTCCTGTAGTTGCCCTGGTAATGGCAGTGTGCCAGAGAGCTGTGGCAGAGATGCTTACTGGGTCTCCGTCTGGCTCAACTCTGTGCTGACTGACACACTCTCTCCCTCACTTTCTCCTCTCTCTCTCTCGCTCTCGATCGCTCTCTCTCTCCCAAGCTTTGACTTCATTAGAGCCTGAAGTACAGACGCAGTAGAGGAGCATGGGCAATCACTGCCATTACAGCAACTGCTGCAGTGCCACCTGGTGGCTTTCTGTACAATGTGCATGTGCTAATGGAGTTTGTTTTGCTACATTACAGTATTTCGTAGGACAGACCTTGTTTCTCAAAAATGCCTGGCAGCCTTTGTGTAGAAATAGTGCCTAAGACTATTAAAGTCATCAGGTTTTGCCGAATAAGGAGCGAGAGATTAAAACCTTACTGTGATTTATTATTAATTATTTTTAAATACAGTTTTCGGGGTTGCATTTCTCACATTTAGCTTTTCTTTATAGTATTGCGCCTCAGATTCGTGACCTTTTTCTCAGATAGATTGATTTGACTTTTTGTTAGTAGCAGTAAAATGCATTTCTCATTTGCGTCCTAATCCTTTGGATGTGCAAAGAGCAGCATTACATTACGTATGGCATTAATCTTGGTATAATCTACTGTCAGTAGCCTAAGTGTAGAAAATCAGCAGTTCCTAAACTTGTGGTTAAATGAGTCTTATGTAGACATTATCTGATTCTGATAAGCTTTTCCTGTGGCTGAATTTCAAATGGTTTTCTTTTGGTCTTCTAAGTTCTACAGTGCTGTTATTTTATACCCTATAGAGTGAGCATATATAGTTAATATGAAATTTTTTTTGGAATTTGCCATAAGTACAATTTAGTTAAATTCTAGCAACAAAACATTACTTTGCTAAATTAAATAAATAAATAAATAAAATACAATACAGTTTCTGCTAAAATTGATATTGCTTCCTTATAATTAACTTTTCTTAATACAGCAACACAAATTTCACATACTATGGTTTATGTGATACAAAGACGTAGTGCACCATCAATAGATACATAATCCCTTAATCCGCTGTAACAGAAAATAAAGCTAATGAAAACAATTCCCTCCCTGTCTTAGATTCATATAAACCTGCAGTCTCACACCGGGACCTGAACAGCAGAAACGTTCTGGTCAAGAATGACGGCACGTGTGTGATCAGTGACTTCGGTTTGTCCATGAAACTAACAGGAAACCGTCTCGTCCGACCCGGAGAGGAGGAGAACGCTGCTATCAGTGAGGCATGTTGATCAAAATGAATGTGCAAATTATGTTTCATATAATGGCCCCGTTTTATCATCTGTGATGGGTTTTTTTGTTGTTGTTGTTGTTGTTGTTTTTTTTCTTCTTTAAGTTCAAAGCTCATTCTGAGGTGTGCTATGCAAATATGCTGCCATGTCCTTTCTCATACCAGTGTTGTGCCCTTGTGTAGGTGGGTACAATCCGCTACATGGCCCCGGAGGTGCTGGAAGGAGCAGTGAACCTGAGGGACTGTGAATCAGCTCTAAAGCAGGTGGATATGTATGCTATTGGCTTGATATACTGGGAGACCTTTATGCGCTGCACAGACCTTTTCCCAGGTGAGATCTAGGAGTCTATACAATATACAATATGCATTATGCTTGCTAAGCGAAATGGCTGTAGAAAGATGAGAGCTACTTTTAGGAGCTTTTCTATAGCATGCTGTATTCTCTACCAGGGATATTTAACCAAAATGTTCTGGATAAACACCTAAGACAAGTCAAATGGATTTATAAAGCACATTTAAAGACAACAGCAGTTGATCCAAAGTGCTGTACAAACCATTAAAATTCTTCACATTAAATAACGTTATAAAACAGAAGAATATCGCTAAAGATGGAGCGGACTTCACGGGAAAAGGGAGACTGTTCTAACATGACTGAATGGCGAAACAGTTACCTTTTAATGCTTAACCACTGATGATTATGGATATAAATAAAACAATCTGAAGTGATTTTCTTTCATAGTGGTGCTGCATGTTGTCAGTTTTGACTAGCGGTATAGACGGTCTCAGACTTCTAGGTCTTTAAACATGGTTTTTGTTAACGTCTGGGTTTTTTTTTTTTTTTTTTTTTTTTAATAAATAAAGCCATGTCATTGGTTTGCTAATCAGACCAAAGAGGGTAAATAAAATGAAAAATCTAGGAAAGTCTATTGAAAAAAAATGTATAGAAAAACCTCCCATTTGTGACCTAATGTTCCTCACCCTCTTGCTAGTCTCTGGCCTGATGCCTTCAGCTAAATAATTTACATAAAGGCACATGACTGGATAAACTGCAGCAGAGGATCTACTACAGAATCCGAGCTGGATCATGTTGAGAAAACTAGAATTGCTGATATGTTGGTCAGTTCTACTACAGTACTTTTTTCAAGTACTTGGTTCAGTCCACTGAAATACTTTTGCCGGGTCCTCATGCAGATGGCAGTCTCATAGTTGACAGTCTCAGGTGTATACTTTTTTATTAGTTACTGTGGTTTTCTTGAATAAAGCAGCACCACCTGTGTAAGGCTTTTTGAGTTCAGTCTTGGTAATCTACTGCCCTACAGTGTTATGCATTCCATGGTGGATTGAAGTCAATGTCTAATTAATCGTCTATATTATTCATGAGCTGAACCTGTACTAATGGCACATAGTCAGAGTTATTGTTTTTACTTTCAGATTTTTACACTATTTTACAAATGTTTACAAACAAATGGAACTGAGTTCTTTTAGTGTTATAATTGTGTGTGTGCGTGTGTGTGTTTCCAGGGGAGACCGTACCAGAGTACCAGATGGCTTTTCAGGCAGAGGTAGGAAACCACCCATCCTTCGAGGACATGCAGGTTCTGGTTTCCCGAGAGAAACAGAGGCCAAAGTTCCCCGAAGCTTGGAAAGAGAACAGTCTGGTGAGATTGCATGTGTGTTCTGTTCAGTCTGTGTAAGAGAAACAGCCTCATTTTTGGCAACCTAGTGTGCTTCAGATCATCATAGCAGCTCGGCATGTGGATTGGTTTCTTTCGATCCCGGAGGTAAGAACGCTCTCAGCTGAGTATTTGTAGCTGAGCTGCAGGTAATCATAAAAACCTGCAAGCACAAAAGACTGCAGGGAATTAGCATGGTTTTGTGTATACGGATTCGTTTTACTGAAGTGTGGGAGGCTGTTTTACAGCGGATGATTGTATACAATCCCCATCTCTCTTATTAGGCGGTTCGTTCCCTAAAGGAAACGATGGAGGACTGTTGGGATCAGGATGCAGAGGCTCGTTTAACAGCTCAGTGTGCAGAGGAGCGCATGGCAGAACTGCTTCTTATCTGGGACAGGAACAAGTCAGTCAGCCCCACGGTCAACCCGATGAGCACAGCCCTTCAGAATGAGAGGTCTGCTAATACACACGGCCATCTAAGCTTTCTGTGTGACTTCACACGAACAGTAGTTTCTGAGAGCACTGTCTAGTTGTGGCGTCCGTTGTGATGTATTCATAAATAATCATGGATGATTATTTATGAATGAACTAAGATTTTAAATTAGTCTGAATAGGTCAAGTGTATGGAGATTGGAAAATTTTTGAATATACACGGATCTCTCTTCTGTTTTAACTCGTTCGCTTCTTGTCCCATTGTAGGAACCTCACCCACAGTCGCAGGGTTCCAAAGATGGGACCTTATCCAGACTACTCCTCCTCATACATCGAGGACCATGATGGCATGGTGAAGAACCTTCCTGGAGACACGTCCACCTCAGGCACATCCTTAGTGAGTGGCATTGGTTTGAGTGGCCCTGGCACAGGGGGCACAGGAGAAAAGAACAGGAACTCCATAAACTACGAGAGACAGCAGGCACAAGCACAGGCACGTCTCCCAAGCCCTGAGACCAGCGGAGCCAGTCTGTCCACGAGCACCACCACTACCACAGCAGGCCTCACCCCCAGCACGGTAATGTCCACCATCTCTGAATCAGCCCCATCTGAGGAGGTTGGAGTAGGCCCAAGTGTGCCTGTCTGCCTGCAGCTCACCCAGGAAGACCTGGAGACCACCAAACTGGACCCTAAGGAGGTGGACAAGAACCTGAAGGAGAGCTCTGACGAGAACTTGATGGAGCACTCTCAGAAGCAATTCAGCGCTCCTGACCCACTAAGTACGGGTAGCTCCAGCCTGCTGTATCCATTTATAAAGTTAGCAGCTGAGGTGAACGCAGGGGCCGGAGGCGGGCATCAGGCTGAATTTGGAGCAGGTAGCGGTGGGGCATCGAGTGTTGCACCCACCATATTTCCCCTTCCAAAACAACAGAATCTCCCTAAGAGGCCAACGAGCCTAGCTCTTAGCTCCAAAAATCCCAGCAAGGAGTCTTCATCCTCCCGGCTCAAGTTTGGCAGACACAAGTCCAACCTGAAGCAGGTGGAGACTGGTGTGGCTAAGATGAATGTGGTGGCTGCAGCAGAGCCTCATCCAGTCACGCTAACCAATAACGGGCCAGGAATGAGAAGCGGAGCTGGGCTGCTGTTGCTTAATGGCTATGCAGGTGGTACCAGTAGTACCAGCAGCTCCTTAGGGAACACAAACCCAGCTGGGCCACAGGGTGAGGGAGGTGGCCTGCCTTTGCTCCAGAGCCAGCTAAGTGGGGATGACATTCGGCTGAACATCAACATCAACTCCAGTCCTGATGAGCACGAGCCCTTGCTGCGCCGAGAGCACACAGGCCGCACCAACTCCAACAACAACAACAACAGCAACGTCCACACTGCAGTTTCTGCTGCGCCAGTCACAACAAGTGCAATACCTGCGGGACCTGCTCCAGGAGAGCTGCAATTATTGCAAGCAAAGGCGGAAGCCCCTCTGAGACAGGACAAACCCAGGAGACCAGAGAGACCCAACTCCCTGGACCTCTCGACCACTGCACAGGACTCTTCTGTGTCAGGTGAAGCGCTTCTTCCCTGTTGTCTCTTATTTTCACATTTCACTATCTGTTCTCTGTCCATGGTTGCCTTGCATGCATTTTTCTGAATACATGTGGTTCCATGCAGCTTGTCGTTTTAATATTGATGAGCAGAGAAACCACATCGCTGATGTAAAGCTGTTCCTGCTGCTAGAAAGACTTGATGACAGCACTTTGTGCTGCATTTATTTTTGTTTTCTGAACTTTTAGAGAACTTTGAGATTGGTGTGGTGACAGCTGTTCATAGAAGTTCATAGAATTGGGACGTAATTGCTGTGGTATAAGAGGAAGAACGTGCTGTTTGGGACGTGCTGTTTATATTTTAGGGTGGTTACAGTGCTTTTGTTTCGCACTAAGCAGCATCACACCACTTTGTTGTTGATTATTTTCCTGTAACAGGACACCCTGTTGTGTTTTATTCATACATATGATATGAATAATTCATCATTATGAACATTACTAGCCTACTAATGGAAGCTGGTAGAAGAGCTGAGAGAGCACTCTAGCTAATCTAGAGTCACTCAACACATACTGACATGATTAACCAGAGTAGTTTAGTTAACATTAATACAAGATTTAATGGTAATGGTTTAATGGTAAATGGCTTCTGTTGTTGTTTCATCGTTTCATCACTTTGCTTTTAAGCTGCTGGCATATTTGACAATCACTTCAGGTCTTTTTATTTTTTTTTTATCGGCCCTGGGACAACCGGATGACGTTTGCCTGGAGCCTCGTCTAAGAGGCAGAGTTGTTTTTGACAAATAATTTTGAATTTCCATATTTGAACGACCAATACAAAGTACAGATGCTTCCTTTTTCTGTTTGACGATTAGTTGAAATTCTCGAAGTGTCTTTACACTGAGCCAATCAGACTCTGCTTGACTAGAGATTATCTGAATGGATAAACCCAACTTTCGATCTCAACTAGTACATTTAAAACCCTGCCTATTCATACTTTCAAGGTGAACAAGTCTGTCCTGAATATTATTATGATGCGTCATTATATCTTCTTTGCCACATCGCCAAAACCAGTGTTTCAAACCTCTGAGGACCACTTTGTGAGCATGCAAGAGGTCTATCTCTCATACACTTTCTCACCCCTTCATCTCTCTCCCTGCCATCTATTCTCTTTTCCGTCCCTCACTCTTTCTCCGCACCTTAACATTTCTAACCTAGTGTGCGTGCCAGCATGCCCACAACCAGCATCCTCTAGAGATAGACCCCCCGTGTGTGTGTTCCTGTGCTGAGTGTCCTTCTCTAACCGGCCAATTAGCACTACCGCTTTATTCAACAAGAGAACGCCGGTCTATCGCTCTCCCTTCCTCTGTCCCTCTTTCTCTTTGTTCTTTTATTCTCTTGTTTGCCTGAAGTGGAAAGGGAGGGAAAACGTCTCAGGGCTGATAAGGATTCAGAGAACGTTCTGCTACAGTTGTAAACAGCGATAACGTACGTTGTATATACCAGAAAACATGGCACAGTTGGATGGTGCAGGAAGCTTATACTAAACATTCAACTAAAGATAGCCGTGTGTTTAAACACATTGAAGATGCTCTCGATTCTTGTATAGTATTATTTAGTGGTGGGTGGAACACGCACAGATTGTAAACCACTAGAAATCTTCAATCTAAGTTGAACAAAAATAGAAAGACAATGTATAGTTCCTTAAATATGTTACACGTTGCAAATTTTCTGCATACACAGCAAAGAATGAAATGACCGACCCAATGTGGGTTTTTTTGTTTTGTTTTTTGGGTTTTTTTGTGTCTGCTTTAAGGCTTGTTTTGTGCTTTCAGCATTTAACACGGGAAGGGATCGACACTCCCTGCAATCAAAAAGTAGTTTCATGCATATAACACGATGACCGAGAGCCGCATGCTGCCAGAACACAGGCCACAACCTTGATTACGCCCATGTTGACGCCAGTGCAGTCCATTAGGCGTAAATTAGACGCGTTTTGTTTTTTTCTTTCCGCATGGTAGCTGAACAAAACAAAATTATAAAAAGGCATGACTAAAACTGATAAATTTATCTGGCTCCATTAATAAGATATGAAGGATATTTATTTTGGTACTCCTGCTGGACTGTTTATCGGTCACGTATGAGATATACAAGGTTTTTGTACATGTTCTTGAAGTTGTTGTATTTCACTTACAACGCTGCTCAAATAACGTCCAGAATTCTTTCTCTGGTGCCTACTGTAATGTTAAAAGGTGACATGAGCATGCCTAGTAAAAAGGAACATTTCGAGTCTGCATTCATTTTTAGATTGTATTTCCATGCATCAGAATATAAACTAGTACTGTAATCCTAGACATTTATCCCTATGCTGTTACTCACTGATATGGAATAAAATTCAGCTGCATTCACAAACTTAGTCACAGTTATGTAGTTAGCTAACTTCCTGTCTCCCTCTCTCTCTTTCTTACAGGTGACAGCTCCTCTCAGGAGGGAAAAGCCGCATCGGCGGAGAAGATAAAGAGACGTGTGAAGACGCCTTACTCGTTGAAGCGGTGGCGCCCGTCCACGTGGGTCATCTCTACAGATACGTTGGATGGAGAAGTCAACAACAACGGGGCAGGTGGAGGGCAGGGTGCAGCAGGCGCTACTCGCTCTAAATCCAGCACTGCCGTGTTCCTGGTTGGAGGGGGAACTGCCACGGCAACCCTCTCCTCTGACCCGCCTGGCATGACCTGCCTATAAACTTTTACCCTGCTGAGAAATGGCCACAAGGAGCTTACTGATACTGGAGGGTTTGGCAGCATGTTATAGGAGGAAGAGAAAACAGTTTTCTAAGATACGATTTGCAAGCACTTAACATCGTGGTATTTCTTGAAATTCTCTGACCTTTTTTTTTTGTTGTTGTTGTTGTTGTTTTTTTTTGTTTGTTTTTTTTTTTTTTGAAGTAATTGCTTTAAACCGAACCCAGCTATGCAGCATCATTGGCTTAAAATGCTTCCATTATTTTTGTTGTCCCGTTGTAAATCAAAGTATGATTGCGTGTCTGGTTGTTTGATAATTACTTTCTTGTATTTGTTGCACTTTTTTTTTTTATAATCATGATCTTAATCATATAGTTATGTCTGATGTCTTGGACCTTGTTTAAATCTGGTCTTAAAACGATTTTAAAAAAAAAAGAAAAAAAAAAAAAGACAATTTTGGGGGGCAGGGGAGAGAGATAATGACAATTTATTGATTTAACAATCATGCTAGACTGTTTGTATGGACATGAAATCTAGTCCATATAAAGGTTGATAGAAGGTGCAGTGGTCTCTAAGACCTTTTTAACTGCAATAGCATCTTTTATGTTTAATGCATAGTACATTCACGCATTTGTCGTATGTAATATATACACGTATCCCCCATGTTTGTATTACATTCTGAAATGTGCAATAGGCTTTAGCTTTGAGGTGCTCATTTTGTTCTGTATGTTGCAGCATTTTCCATTTGTTAGCATATTGTAAACTAAATGGTGCACTTACCTGGAATCTTCTGTCTTTTTAAGCACCACTGTCTGCAGTTAAGAAACATCTCATGGATGACAATCCCTTCTTATCAATCCTGAGAGGGAAAGGTAAAAACGATTTGTGGGTGTGTGCGCGTGTGTATGGTTTTTCTCCCCTGTCGGAGGTGCACAACAAGTTTGAAGGATGGAGGATTTTCAATTCTGTTACAATCTGAATCAAGCTCTCTCTCAGTCTGATCTCTGGAATAATGTTCTCCCTTATTAGCAGAGATCGAAGTACATACTTCACTCATTTAATTGTTTCGAAAAGACGTGGACTAGGTTTCTGCAAGGAACCTCGTGGCTCTATGCGAGTGTGTTTACGTGAACAGTCTGACGCTTTACTCTCTGCATAAGGATCTGTGCGAGAGTGCTAGATCAGATGTGACTCGATACTTCTGCAGAGGACTGATATGAGAAAATGGACAAGTGTCATAGGTTAGGTGTTGCTCTCTGCATTCCAGTCACAAACAGCAGCGTGGACACCAAGTATGTACTTCAAATGTAATTTATATCTAATGTTACACTACATAGACCTGGAACTAAATGTGTACGTTAATGTGCGTATTACAGCTACTTTAGTTCATCAACCTCTGTTTATGACCGCTGTTCTGAAATGACAGATATGGTCAGTTGTGGTCATGGTCATGTCTCGGATATCGGAGTAATCTTGAATTGGTGGTTAGCTTTCATTTCAATATGTGTACAATCATACTGTCAGAGGGAGGTTGAGTTTAGGTGAGTGATATATTATATGCACACATGATGATGCATATACAAGGCTGTTACTTCAGAATTTAGTTATGTTTTATGTATTTCCCTTTTTTTTTTCTTTTTTTTTTAAACAGTGCCAAGGGCCAAACCTCAAGGCTGTATGTCCAGATACTTTATTTTTTATGTTCTATTATATTATTCTAATGAATATCATCCCTTTTGAGTTTGTTGGTAGTTTTAAGGATTGCACAGTCATCCATCCCTGTGCTTCAGTATCATTCATGTGTATGAGTAGTTTGAACAAATGTAAACTAAACTAAATTTCAGTGCTACTACCCTCACCCTTGTTGATAATTGCTGTGTGTTAAACATTGCATCACACAATTTAGTGAAATATTCCTCATTTTAAATACAGTTGAGGAATTTACCTTTTTTTCCCCTTTGCCCACAATTACTGATGCATTTTGCAGGCTCAGATATGAGCCATTGAAATAATTACGCAGTGATGCTCCATAATAAGGAAAACCTCTCGTATTGCAAAGCAAAACTCGCCCTTATAGAGACTGACTTAAAATGCACAACTAGCATACTTTATGCTGTGAATTTTCAGTTATCCTCTTAAGTAAAAAATAAAAAATAAAAAATAAAAATGTGCCACTTATCGCATACCAGTTTATTCACCGGACTATGCGAGAAAACCATTCACTGACAAACTTATTATTCATGAAAAGTATCTATTTTACTTCATCTGCCCGAGTTGTTTAAGCTGAAATCTTAGTTTTGTATGTATGTAATATAGGTTCACCGATGTGGTGTACATATCTGTATAGTGTGCTTTTGCTTGCACATATACAGGAGGCTCAACTGTTGCTGTGGGACCAAGAACAATGTTATAACACTGTGATATTTATCTCTAGATAAAATAGCACAGTTATGTCAGACAGATATTACTTACTAACTTTATGTATATGCCATTTTCATCTCAAGCCAAATGGAAGCGATTACCCCAGTAAAAAGGCAAAGAAGTGACTTGTTTTATTCCTAGTTCTCAATTACTGATCATCTAAAAATGCTGAGATATATATATATATATATATATATATATATATATAGCCCACAGGATTATTGATGCAGAATATGTTTGAGTCAAACCTCTGGTCGTCTTATTGAATTATGTCACTGCTTTTTACAGCATATTGCTAAATGATTAACATTTACAGGTGCCTGTGTACAATGCTGATTAGACTAAAACCCTGTGTGTTTTGTACTGATTAAATTGAGTGCATTTGTTTAAGAGTTTAATGCTGAGACTTTAAGTACCAGCCTTCACACCATGTGTTCTCTAGATCAGTTTAAAAAAAAAAAAAATCTGGTTTATGGAGATCTCCCTTCTTCTTACAGAACTCTGTTCCAACCTTAATCCAGCTGAGCTGATCCGGCTAATCAGGTAAACTGATTATCAGGTGCACTGGTGCTGGATTAGGGCCATAACTGAATTCTATAAGAAGGTGTGATGTTTAGAAAGAGGGTTAATGATTACTTCTCTAGAGGAAACATGGCAGCTTTGGTCATGAGGTTGTCACATACAAACTATTATGTAAACACAGGCAGTGTTTGTTTTATTATTTTGTAATCATCTAAACCGTTCCCATTTATACCAGATAAATATTAAACCATAATGGAAGTCTAATCCAGCATTTTTATATTGATTTTTCATCCCCAAACTCACTAAAAGCAAAAAGAAAATGTGCTGTTTTGTTAATCCCAACCATCACTGCAGCTCTTTTCAAATTCAGGCAGGCGGATGCAAAAATTTAGCAGTGTGTCATTTTATCATCAGGAATAAACTAGAATAACAGATTTTCTTTACGTGTATGTATAAGAGAGAATGGAAAGTGTGTGTTTGTTCATGATGAGCTGCTGTTTTTTTTTGTTTGTTTTTTCTTTCTTTCTTTCCTTTTCCAGTCATCGAATTCATACTGATGCTAATGGCTCCACTGAGAACAGTGGCTGAGATTATTACAACAAAAAGCCACTGAAATGTTTTCTATTGCAACTTGTAAAGTAAGCGCTTTGAGAGAAGAACAAATAACTACTCTGTTTAGTCTACTCAAAAAGATATATGTTTAGAAATAAAGCTTGCTGTACAACCCTGCATTACTCAGTTGATTAAAGACTATATTAAAGAAGCCATGCCTCTTGTGTCCTTTAATGTTCAACCAAAAAATGAGTGCTGTATTATTTTCAGATAATGGCATGCAATACATAGTTATGGTGCAGGGAAGTGTATTTATTTCAGTTGAATTGAAATTTACTAACAATAGATATCGTCACAACTCTGCTTTATAAAAATCCAGATGTAAATCCTTAATGAGCAAGCCAGAGGTGGCGGTGCTAAGGAAAAATGTCCTGATATGATGAAAGGAAGAAGCCTTGAGAGGAACCAGACTTGAATGGATCCGTGCTCTTCTGGGTGACACCGGATAGTGTGATTATTAATCAGTACTCTTTCACAGCTGTATGCTGAGTGTGTGGAAATGATGTTCTGTATGAGCATGTCGTGAATCAAAGTCATGGGTTGAACCTAGGACAGGCTTTATGATTACAGTCCTTAGCAGTATGCAGGTGAGATTATTCACTGGAGATAAGGTGAGACTTGAAGTGTAACTGTTTAGGGCAGTGGTCACCAACCCTCTTCCTTGACACCTTTATCCAGAGTGACTTCCACTTATCTCGTTTATACAAACAGTTGAGTCTTAAGGCCCAGCAGTGAAAGGTTTGGATTTGAACTCATGTCTGAGCTACTGAGCTACAACTGCCCTACTTTCCTACATAGGTACCTTTGTACCTGTGTACAGGTTTCACCTCCAACCAAAATCTAAACATACCTGTTTTAGTTGATCAAGAACCTCTTAAGGCAATGATCAGGTGGGTATGTTTACAGTTGGAGCTAAAGTCTTCAGGAAGTTAGATCTCGAGGAACAGCGTTGGTGACCACTGATTTAGGGTATGGATGTGAGACAATCCACAGAAACAGAAGGTAAATCACGTTTGCAAAAGGGGGAGAGGATCCACAGCAGTATCACAGCATTTTGACCACAGGAGGGTGTTGAAGCCACAACATCAATGCAAAAGCACGTGTTTCCCACAACAAAGCCATTTCCAAACGATGGAAAATAAAGATGGCGCTAATAACAGGGAGATAAATGCGTAATCATAATCTGTCCTGCTAGGTAAAGTACTTAATCTGGAGACAGCCTTTGCTGTGCAGTATAAGATTTCATATCGATACACACACACTGGACTGGACTGGACTTTCTGGGAAATAAAACGTCAGACGTGTCAAACTGTGAATAAGGTGCGGTTACAAGGTGACATATGGGATGATACACAGCATGATCGCTTTGTACAGTGTTTTTGTAAAAGATCCACAGCAGGCCTGTGTAACTTTAAAGCGTTAAAAGGATCCTCTAAGCACCCAATGAAAAGTTGTCTTGTGTCGAGGATTGACCAATCAGAAGACGGGATGGGCGGAGTGTTGGCAGGAGTTGACGGTGCGTGGCTCACAGTGCTGTGTAGTTTACTTCAGGACGGGAACGAGTTCTGCTCCACAGACTGGGAGAGGAGCCGTGCAAACAAAAACAAAAAAGGCACAGGCACGCTGCATGGAGTGACACAAGAAGGATAAAAGAGTGTCCACGACCTCAGACATACCTGGCGTATGTTCACGCTTTGTTTTTGTGGGTTTCTTTTTCGGTAGTTTGTGAGCGTCATGTCCCAAAGAGTTCGTAAAAGCGGCTCGCCGACGTCCAACTGCAGCTCGGTGAGCGGTGGAAGTTCGAGCGGAGCCTCGGGTCTCAGCGCCGGGGTGAGTTTACTGAACCGCCTGCTGCCCATGAAAGCCACCGTGCCGTTCCAGCTCAAAGCACAGCCACAGCCCCCCCTACCGACCAGGATGGCGCTGTCTAACGGCGGCGGCGGCGGTGGAGGAGGAAATAGCGCTAACGTTAAATGCTGCAGCAGCGGATGCGACGCAGCCGGAAGCCGCCTGTGCGCTCTTTCTCGCGCCGCAACCTCTTCCTCTTCTTCCTCCTCCTGCGCCGCTTTGAGCCCGTCCGCATCTCCTACGTGTACCTCTTCCTCGGCACTCAGATGTAGTTCTCCCGTGTCTCCACACACGCAGTGCCCGCAGGTCAGTGTGGCATCAGCTCATGCCAGCGTGCCTTCTTCCCTCTCTGTGCCCTCTCACAGCGGCTCCCCCTCTCCTTCTCCCTCCCTGCTGCTCAGCTCACTGACGGACAGTTTGGTGCTGACAGGCGGTGCACATCCTCCAGGGCCAACGTCGTCCTCCTGTACCCCTTCTTCCTCTTCAGCATCTTGTGGGCACAGGGGCAAAGCCCTGGCATCTTCGCAGCAGGGCTCACCTGAAAATGACAGACTGTCACCTGAGAGAATAAGCCCGAGCTCACCTGTGCACAAAGGTAACTTGTCTACCATACTCGTATACATATACACAACGTGGTACAAGATTATACAAATAATCACTTACACAAGCATTAATTCCATCTCAGTCGTTAAGGTAACATTACACTCTCTGCTTTAACCCTATGTGGGAGACGAAAAGACTGCTTAATCAACTGAGTCAGTCATTTTTGTCTAACAATTCAATACCCTGATGACTGACTAAAAGAAATGTTTTGCTTGTAATGAAGGCAGGAACATGCCGTCAGAGGGTAACGGCTCAAAGGCTGTGAAGAGTGTGTGTCTGAAATCACAGAGAGGTTTTCACTGCTTTACTAAAAGAATCTAGATTTGTCTTCCTACCCAGTGACTTGGATGCCTTGCGATTTGCTCGGTAGTTTTCCAAAATCTTTGAAATATGTTTTAAGCTAGCCAGGGAACTACTTCTTGATTCTTATCAATCGGTACTGTCACTTTTCACGGGTCATTGCAGAGAAAACGAAAGTCGTTGCTAAGGAGTAACACGACAGCACTACGATCGTACGAAGATGTAACGAGGTAACCAATATACAACCCTAATCAGGTTTCACTTTTGTTCCCTTTCGAGATTTGGATGGAAATGTAACGTCTGACGCAGAGGTTTTTGATCCACACCTATGGAAATCTGGTACACGTGCTATGCTGTAGATTTGTTCTGTTCTGGCGCCTAACAAAGCATGAAGCGGACTCCTTCAAACAGGCCAAACAACAGGCCTCTAACATTAGCTGTCGGCCATCTTGGATTGTTTTCACTGAAACCGATCTCCTGCTGGGTTTCACATCCTCCCACTTTTTGGAGTTCTCCAGTCTGCACAGTCTCCCTGCTTGGTATAATTAGTGTTCGACAACCTTTCTTACCTGTCTCAGGTGTGCTGGGAGCTAAAATATGTAAACATGCACTGGCTGGGAGTCCCTGAGGAGAGAAACGAGAACAACCGGGATAATGGTTTCATGTGTGACGTTCACCTTGAGCTAGTTATTAGCCTACATTAGGAGCAGTTGGGCCCCTTTATGGTCATGCCAGAGAACTGGGCTCATTAACATGTCCATCATGGCGTTAGTTTAACCGACACTGTCATTGTCATTTCCAACCATTCAGCCTGAAGATGCTCGACAAATCCTCGCCTCTACCTCTAAGACACTGCAGATTATCAGTCCTCCCCCTCTACCCTGCTACTGTGCCCCACTTCACAGATATCCCTCTTTCCCTGGGCTGCTGGGTAAAACCCGATTAGACTTGAAAACCCCCATCTGCTCTCTCAGCTTGTAGAGGGGGAGGGGTGCTGGTGGAGCTCCAGAAACAGACCGCCGACAGCATGAACCCACTAACTTTGCGCTCCACAGCACCATATTTTCTCTTCAAATGGCACTTAATGCTCATCTGGCACGGTTTTTCCTCAGCCAGGCTTATTCGTAAAACTGTAGCGAGGGGCACTTGGCCAGCTTTGCAGCATGGAAATATGACTGAGGCCTCGATGTGTTTGTGACCGCTAAAGGAGCAGTGTTGTGTACACTGTAGCCACGTGTAAGTTTACCCATTTGCCGACGGAGATTCGTTACGCGTCTAACGTGTTGGCTTACAGGCTATGCCGTGGAGATTGTCTCCTAGCGACCCCTTTCTCAAAATCACCACGTATCATTTACGACAGTGTTTCAGCTACGTAGTCCGTACATTAACGTTCACCGCTTTTGAGGCAGCAGCTCCGTTTTTCCAACTAGTTTAAGCAAATAAAACCCGGCGTGTAGAAACAGTAAGGAATCGACGTGTGCGAGCTGACGTGTAAACACGAGACCGCGGTTCTACATGCAGGGGTTTGTTTTAATACCAGTGTTAGGTGATTCGGGTAATTTGGGGTCTGAAATGTAAGCAGACATGGCTGACGGCGAGGTTGTGTTAGCTGCAGGAGCAGTGCAGTTCAGAAACAAAGAAGAATCTCTCTTTTAGCTTCTATTTCCCTCGGTTTTAAAAAGCAGCACGGTGCAAGCCGTGCATAAGGTATTACAGTCTAGAGCGTCTAGGCTTCCCCTTGTCTCACCTATCCTATTGTGCTCCTCTGGACAGTCTGCTGTTCTTCCTGTGAAGTCTAGTGATTTTCCAGATCAACAGGCTTACCCAAGACCCTTTGAAAATACTAGTCTCTTAGAGAGAGAGAGAGAGAGAGAGAGAGAGAGAGAGAGAGAGAGAGGGGGGGGGGGGGGGGTTGAAGATAAACAAGTTGGACCAGAAGAAGTGAGGACTAGGCTTGCTTAAGGGCTTCCAAACATAAAATCTGTTTTCACTGAACATATCCCGCAAAGTTACCAATAATTGTGAACATTCCTCCGGCTCATTAATCAAGCAGTTTGCAGCAACCCTTAACCCTAACTCCCACGTTTCCACTAAAACAATTCCACAAGTCTCGTTATTGGTTTGTTTTGTTTTTTTTTGCAATTTTCTTCGAAAGCAGTAGTTTGATGGAGCGAAGCACACAAAAATGGTAAGGGCAGGCCACGACGAGATCACACCGGATGCCTTACATGGGAGTAGAGCCACCACTGCACCCACTTGCACCCATATCAACCCTGCTCACTCATGTTCATCTACTCCTCCAGATTGTTTGTTCACCAGCACAGAATGTGTTGAGTCTGGTTGGAGATTAATTTGACTTTTCCAGCCCAAACAGGCACTCGCATTCTTCTGACAGTGGTGAGGTGTTTCACTGTTTGCTCTGTGGTGCAGATGTATCTAGTGAGGTATGCTATCTAGAACCGAGTCATAATACCGTAGAGATTAGCGAGATCTGTGCATTCGCAGTGTGGAGATGTGCATGTTAAAGGAATAGTACAGATTTTTTTTTTTTTTTTTTAGCACAATCTCTATCTGCTGTACATGTATGGTATGCATGATTACCATAAACAAGAATTCCAATAAGTTTTCCTTTACTGAGAACAGAACAGGTAACTTTTTATTTATTTTTTCCCCCTGGAAACACGTATGTAATGTAGAAAGGCTGATGAGGCAGTCAAAAGATTTTTGAAAGGTATTTTACACCACCTTTAAGCTTCTTAAAGTGCACCTATTATGGTTTTGAAAGGTGCCTAATTTTGTTTTAAAGGTCTCATACAATAGATTTACATGCATCCAAGGTTTAAAAAAAAAAAAAAAAAAACACTTTAATGTGCTCATAATTTAAACTGCAGGATTACCTTTCCCCCCCGCCCAGTGTCACAAATGATCCGTTCTAAAGGATTCATTCTAAACTCCTCCTTTAAGAGAGCATACTCTGCTCTGATTGATCAGATGTCCCAGTCTGTTTTGATTGGTCTACCTCTGTCAGCGTGTGTCTAAAAGGAAACGCCTGATACCATAACGAGTTTCAGCTCCGTCTGTTCACGAGCAGCCGATGAAGACCAGAGGCGGGGCTTTTTGTTACAAACCTACGTCGGTTAGTACAGGAAGTAAGTCTGGAATCACTAACGACTCGTTTCAGCTGTTCAGAATTGGTTCCTTCTTTTGGGAGTCAATAACTCCGTTTGTCGTGCGCTTTGACTTGAAACTTTGCAGACTTTTTACCAGGTTTTTCTGTTGAAATTCTTGCGTGTGTGGTTCACACATATACTACAGGTGCAACCGATAGAGATGAAGTTGAAGTACTCGACTATTGCTTTAACTCTTTACTGTGTGGTGTTGCCGTATGGCAGAAATTAATTTATCTCCTTTTTTTAATGAGCAATAATACAAAACTACTATATAACTGGAAAAAAGGGGGCTTTAACGTTGACATGATATAAAAATACCGTGTCACATGACCAGGAAATGCTGTTTGCACTTCCTTTTCTGCAATCACATTGCATGGTGAAAGTCACAACGGAGGGCTCTTGAAATGTGATAAATTTTTCAATATTTAGGCAAAACTACTAAAAAAAAAAAAAAAAATTAAACTAGCTGAGAAGTTAACATTTTATTTTTTTTTGCCATTTAAACAAGTATATGTTTTTTGAGTATTCTGTTAAATGGTAAAATGCAGTTGTTGCCATATGGCAACAAAATGCGATAATGGAACTGTGGTATGTGCAAATACATAGCAAAAAGTACACTAAGCTTCTCTAATCGCATATTTACATTTTTCACATTCAAAGTAAGAAAAACTGTTGTAATTTACGACCTTTTGCAATCGCACCATGTTTTCTAAATGTAATATTTCAAGAGAAACGTGTCGATTTAACAGTATAACAGGGCATGAGCAGAGCTGATAAGCATTTTTAGCGCTCAGAAAAGCATCTCCACCTCATGCGCACAACCTCGTTTACTACCAGAGCATTCATCCAGACTGTGTCTCTGCAGGTCAGCATGGTCATTCAGAACTCTTATCTTTGTGTATGTCCTTGTGCACTTGTGCGTGAGAGACGTATGGAAAAAGAGAGTGGTTTTGTTGGTAATGAAGCGAACCTTTGGGAATTGCTTTGCTGGCTAGGTTTATTATGGACTTCTTACAGAGGATAGTATTCACAGACACACAGACATCCAAACATCATCACACCTGTTTGTGTATTGCAACACGCCAAAGACCTTGCAGGCATATTTGTTCCCATGTGAGCACATTAACAAATGTAAACACACACACACACACACACACACACACACACACACACACACACACACAGAGTTAAATCTGCAACTTGACCCAATACAGCTTATGTCCTCACACATGCACACAGCCATGCTTCCTCTGAAATTTCTCCCAGGTTCCTCCTCTTGAAACCATTTCTGCTATTTCTCAGCTCTCCATTTCAAAATACTGAGCAAAAAAATTCAGTTCTGCTTTTGCGTTTTGGATGAGTTCAGTATCTGATGTCACTGCCAAGTGTAGTAAGGGCCAGCAGTGAAAAGTTGCTGAGCTTCTTGTTTTGTGAGTCGAGTGTGTGTGTGCGCGCGTGCGTGTGCTCCTTAAGAGTAATGGTTGCAAACAGCTTTAATGATTCCCCTCTGATTTGTTTTCATGGGAATGGTAGTGAATATGTGACACACACACACACACACACACGGAGACACATAGTGAGAGATTGACGTAATGTGTGTAGTAAAGGTTTTATGTAAGGAGAGAGCAGTTGTGCTTTAAAGTAGCGCTGAAAAGCCCATATGCTGGATTTCCTGCACCGGTTCAAGCTCTTCAGAGCAGCACAAAAACGACAGGTGTTGCGGCTTCGTTCGTACTGTACGCCTCGCCCTTCTCGCGTATATTCAATGGAGCAGATTTACATGAAAGAATGGTCTTAAAAAAAGAGGCGAGAAAGAGAGGGATAGTGGGAGATTTTGTCTGCGAGCGAGAGGGAGCCTGTTGATTGTGTGGTGGAAAGAATGAGTGAGGAGGAGAGGAGAGGGAGGGAGGGAGGGGGAGAGAGAGAGTCTAGGGGGCAAGTACTTGTGGAGGCTCAGTGAATGTAGGTCAAGACATGAGGGCCGCTTCCTCGAAGCCAGCCTGCCTCAGCCAATCAGAGCATAATCAGCTTTGCCTTCATTAAAAGGCCTGCTGGCTACTATGTTAATGCCCTCTCAATCTGCCGAGCTTTACTGATTATCACCGGCAAACCTCGCCACCTATTTACACTGCAGCCCGCTTCTGCTCGAAACCGCATACACACAGACACACAGTGCTTGCCCAAAAACACACACTCTCACAGTGTATGCCTACCAAGCAAACAATACTGACCACAGAGCATTTTAATGAACTGGCCTCGTTTCACATGTTAAGCGCCTAATGCTTGTTTTTCCTCTTCTTCTCTCTTCCACTTTCCATCTGTTCCTTCTGGTTTTTTTTTTTTTGTTGTTGTTGTTTTTTTTTTTTCTTTTTTTTTTTCTTTTTTTTTTTTCTTTTTTTCCTCCCCCACTTGTTTGTCCGTGTTGTACGTTTCACCCACCATATTGGCCCCACTCTTCTCTCTATAACTTCTGCCATCTTTGTCTTTCACAGAGAGGTGCAGAGTTTCACTGGCTGGTCCAGTGGGCAGCAGTAGCAGCAGTGCCAGCATACGCCGGACTTCCTCCTTGGATGCCCTAACCGGCCCCTATCTGTCAGGCCACTGGCCCCGTGATGCCACCCACGCCACCTGTGTACCCTGCATGAGAGACAAATCCACCCAGGTGAGCTTGACATCCATCTCTCGCTACACTAAGATGAATTTCTCGAAGTTTCACTAAAGTATTTATGCATTCAAAAGGGTAAATAAACCTTACACTATCATAAATGAGATACCATGTGCCAATTTAGTCCTGAACGTTTTTTGTCTCTCATCACCTGTTCTACAGAAGTGGATGTCATTTATGGCTTACTTTATTTTCCACATTAAAACTTCATTTTACGTGGTAGTTCATTTCCAACAGACACAATCAGAGTCTAGTTTTTATGGGACTGAATCTTACGTTGCGTTGTATTGGGCAGATACACTTACTGGCCACTTTATTGGGAACAAATGAATACTAGGTAAAGTCTGCCTCCACAGCTCAAATCTTTGTGGCATGGGATTGCACAAGGTATTGGAAGCATTTCTATGACCTTGTGGTCCATGTTGACTTGACTGCATCATGCAAATTTGCAGATTTGTGAGCTATACACTACCATCTGCATGTCGCAGCAGAAATCAAGATTCATCATGCATCTTCCTGGGGTAGTGGTGGCTCAGTGGTTAAAGGCTCTGGCTTACTGATCAGAAGGTCAGGATTTCAAGCCCCAGCACTTCCAAGCTACCACTGTTGGGCCCTTGGGCAAGGCCCTTAACCCTCAATTGCTCAGTTGTATAAATGAGATACATGTAAGTTGCTCTAGATAAGGGCGTTTGCCAAATGCCATAAATGTAAATCTTCCACTGTACAGTTTCTGTGAGCCTCAGATTCCTGTTCTTGGCTGGCCAGAATGGAAGACGATGTGGTCTTCTGCAGTTGTAGCCGATGCTCCTCAATTTTCAAAGTGATGTACATTCTGAGATGCGTTTCAGCTCACCGTGGTTGTAAAGAGTGGTTATTTGAGTTACCGTAGACTTCCTGTCAGCTGGAAGCAATCTGACCATTCTCTGACCGGACCGCTCTCGTCAACAAGGCATGGCAGAACTGCCACTCTCTGCATATTTTTATTTATTTATTTATTTATTTATTATTAGTGCATTATTATTATTCAAACACATTTTAAATAATACTCTACAGAGCTCACACACACGCACACACACACACACACGCACACACACACACACACACACACATAAGTAAGCTCATCTACTTTGCCTCTTGATCCTAGTGCATTTCACTGGAACAGCCTGTGTGCTTTCACTGTTCAGCCACCGTGTTTAAAGCATGCTTGTGAAACTTGCAGTGTATTCTCACCTTTACACACCCGTGTGATTTATGCATGGCCTGCTCTGAGCATCATGCTCCTTTTTTTTTTTTTTTTTTTTTTTTTAATTGTTATTTATTTATTTATTTATTTACACTTTTATGTTTTTAGAGCACTTTTTTTTTTTAAAAAGGTCCCTTCAGTATAGTATATCCAACTCTGAAGCTCTCACAACTGTACAGTGAAATAACTACATCTAATGGCAGTATTACTCTGCTCCTTTAAAGCACACAGTCCTTACACTGCTGTCGGACTGGACCACACAGGTGAGCAGATGTAAACACGATGTGTTTTCTGTTCGAGAAGCTATTACCAGTGATTACTGCGAGCTTTTAATGTGGTTTTCCTGCACTTCTCAGATCCGCCTCTGTGTTGAGTGTTTACCCGGTATTCAGGACTTTGTTGAACTCTGAGCACAGACAACTAGATTTTATGACACGAGGCTGTTTTATAACTTTAAATAGTTTTTTTTGTAACTTTAGCGATATAAAGTATCATTGAGCTGTTTTGATGTTTGGATATTTCTGTTGAATTATAAGTTCTGTAGGAAGGAAGAAGGTTAACGGACAGCAGGACAGATACGTGAATCATGTGTGTGTGTGTGTGTGTGTGTGTGTGTGTGTGTGTATGGGTTTGGAGGAAGAAAGGAGGAAGCCTCTCCCTTGCTTGCTGAAAGATGAACGGAAACAGAAGCATATTTTTGGTGAAGGCAGAGGCTGGCCGCCATCGCAGCCTCATTCTTTCCTAAAGCCTCATCTTTTTCCAGCACTTCTGATCTACACCTGAAGTTATACAACAGCTCCCACCAACTTTTCATAGCATTTTAAAAGTATTCATTACAAGCTGTGTATGTAGGTTCCTTGTTTAAAAAAAAAAAAAAAAAAAAAAAAAAACACCAGGGTGTTAAGATTACACAGGATGTGATGTCAGAGCGTTGTTGTTGCTGATTAAATGGGATTCCTAATCAGTTTATCCACAACCAAGTGTAACACGCTTTGTCACAGCACTCCTGATTACGAGCTCTGGGTCTGCAGAGTTTTTGTTTATTGTCCACACTGTGTGTTTGTGCGCACACTGTGCTTCCTCTGGAGATCCCAGACCTCCACCCATCTCTCGCTCTCTCTCTCTGTCAGCGGCCCATCTCACAATGAGGGCGAAAGAACACAGGAACTGGGCGACCGAGCGTGGAGAGAATGTGGGATTTGCACAGAATTTGCCGAGCGCTGTCTCTCATTCTCACTGCAGCATCAGGCCAAAATAACCAGGCCTTGGATCAGTATGGTGGTGCGAGTTGCCATGGCGCTGAGCTCACACCTAGTGACCAAACAACAACACCGAACTGAGCCTTTTCCTCACTTGCTGCCTGAAAGAAATATGCAGCTGACATGCTAGGGCTCTGGGAAGCCACTGACAGTATATCCACTCTGAATAGCTTTATATGTAGCTTTATACGTCTTGCAGGAGCAACAGAGTGTTTCCACCGTGGGTGTTATGGCACACTGTAGATTTTGAGGCACATGAGGATTTGTTGGCATAACGACCACTACATTCATATGGTGTTGTGTTCACCATTCATGTTACACATATAATTGGCCCACTTTTGGAGCATTCACTTAAGAATTATTTTATTTTATTTTTTTCAGTAGTTCTGACAGCATTCGTACAATATGGCAAGCCACCATTGTTAATTTAGTGACTGATACTAAAGGTAAGCGCATTGTAATCTTAGTTAAATGTAGTCTTTTATTAGCAGTTTAGCAACATATCTGAGAACACTGTTCCGAACATTTTTGCATCATTTTCTCAGTCATTTATCCTTTACCTTAACCACATAATGGCTACATGCTAGCAAGCAATATTGGTACCCTCTGAAATTAGCTGGTTTATGCTGTCATTATTTCCTGGTTGCCTAGCAACCATTTTCTTTTGACTTTAACTGCTTGAACGGCTAGAGTAAGTTCCTTCTGAATGCACTACTGTTTACAGTGTCTCAAAATATGTTTCATCCCGGTCTTAATCCAGAACCCTGAGAAAGTGTAGGAAAGGGAAGTTTAGCCGAGTCATTTTGCACCACACAGCACCATAAACCGTAATTATGTTAATACAGAAACCTGAGCAGACTTGTGGACCGACAGCTGTTAAGAGTAGAGTTTGCCCTGAAAACTCTGAAAAAAAGTTCAAATCTTACTTATTTCAGAGACAAAACTCAATCAGCTTTTGCCCTTGGGGGGAGACGTCCATATCCTCTGAAACACGCAACATTTTTAGAGATGTTTATATTCGGATACTTTCACATGAGGCAAATGGCTTTGTCTGAGCCCACTAGGCCCGTGTGTGTGTGTGTGTGTGTGTGTGTGTGTATGTGTGTGTGTCGCTGAGGATGTCTGAAACAAGACATATGAAGAACATAACCACAAAGCCACATCCCTGTGAACTATAGCACCTTCCTATATGCTCAAGACATTCTTCAGAATTCAGCCAAACCCAAATGATTTTAGTTTGAACTGTATAATATGGAAGTGAGTACACACATGAGAAAGATATGTAGATGTAGACTGATTTCTTGTACAATGCAGATTAATTCAGAAATATTTTTTTTATAAAAAGCACACTGCAGTTTGGTACACCCCAAAAATCTGATTGTGGTAATGTTTTGGCTGCC
This sequence comes from Stegophilus panzeri, assembly GCA_024331685.1. Lineage (NCBI taxonomy): Eukaryota > Metazoa > Chordata > Actinopteri > Siluriformes > Trichomycteridae > Stegophilus > Stegophilus panzeri. The sequence goes on along the minus strand of JANDJT010000199.1, from coordinate 7,708,182 downwards.
TCTGTCAGATTTCTTTTCAGCTCCAAAGTGAACATGTACCTGCGGAAAATAGAAAGAAGCAGACCTTTGACAAGACTACCCACGTCCCATGCCATGTCTGTGCGCTGTACGTCTCTGTCTTACTGCAGGCTTTGTTGCCCTTTAACAAGAAAGGGCTTTTTGTCATGCTAATCCCTCCATCATGACTGACGGCCTGAAAATTGCTGCCATTTTCTGTCTCTAGTATGTTCCAAAAGGCCCTCCGTGAACTTGGCCCTCGCGCATTGACATACCTTCTGCTGCCTACAGAAAGTAAGCCATGTGTGAATTATGGTTCTACTGAGGGAAATTTGTCTGTGGGAGCAGAGCAAGCCATGGCAGAGCTAGAGACGGATTTAAAAGGTGGGATTGTGCACAGTGTTCGTTTTTTTTCTTTCTCCCCCTGCTGCCGGCCTGGTCTCTGCATTTCACCTCAGGCTCACTTTTACACAGCAGCTGTTGGCTCAGTGTGAAAACTGCTCAGAAGTATTGAATCATAGCTCTTTTGTGCTTCAACTGTTTTCTAGAACATTCTATGTATCATGTGGCTTATACACATGTAAGTTGGGAGCTTGCCAAGGCAGCCTTACAGATGTCCTTTTGTGTTTATGCAGCAATATATGGAGAGGCAAATGACAGGAAATGCAAATCCTGACATTTCCATATTTCAAACGGCAAGTCATCTCC
>JANDJT010000199.1:7666905-7682009 GCA_024331685.1 Stegophilus panzeri | reverse complement strand
CTCCTACCTGGGAGGAGTTGAGCCAAAAGTGCAGGGGGTAGAGATAACTCTGTGTATTTCATGTTGGATAAGTGTGTGTTGTACAACATTGTGTGAGTTAGAGGTTATGGCTTAGGCTAATAGAAGCAGTTGGATGAGATCATCAGAATGAAGATGCAAAATGTGTAAAAATGTGCAAACAGCAACAAACTAGCTGTATTTGCCAACACTTAATCAATGTAGTAAATTATGAGGTATGCTATAAGGTGTGTTATACACCTCATCTAACTTGATTTATGAAATCACTGTTATAGGCTCACTGCTAATGATAAGCCTCAGTCATATTCAGTCATATTCAGTCAGGTGGCTGAATATCATATTCATTCAGGTGGCTTGGCAGTGAAGGCTTTGTGTTACTGATCAGAAGGTCGGGGGTTCAAGCTCCAGCACTACCAAGCTGCCACTCTTAGGCCCTTGAGCAAGGCTTTTAACCATCTCTGCTCCAGGGGCACTGCATCATGGCTGACCATGCACTCTGACCCCAGCCCCCTGACATGCTGGGGTATGCGAAGAAAAGAATTTCACTGTGCTGTAATGTATATGTGACTAATAAAGACTCATTATCCTGCTCCATCCAATGGGTTTTTGTTTCTGCAGAGAGGAGAGTGTGACTGACTGCAGTGCACCAGAGCAGCACAGTTTGGATAGAAACACGAAACCCTTGAAAGGAGAAACAAACAAGTGAGCCCACATCATTGTTTGATTTGGCAGTGTTTTACAAGGAATTTCTAATACCTTTGAATAACTATACACTTCCAGTTAGAACACTGTGACTTCAGGCTTTATATTAGACAACTATTTCATAGCCCTGCTCAGTCTAAACTAGCAGTTTGGCCAGAAATGCACACAATTTCCCCTGAATCCCAAATGTATTTGATCATCCAAGAGACATTTTGGTGTCCAAAGTTTGCTTCTTTGGTTTTGTATGGGTGTATCAAGGCTAACATTGCTAACAAATAGGGAACGCTTATAGCTATCAGCTTAACCTTGTGCAAACTGCATGTATAGCATCACCACATATTCACCTCAAAAGAACTAATTTGTACATGAAATAGCAGAATAATATTCTGTTTGAACAATTCCACCGTTAAGTCACACTTCCTTCTTTCATATGATGTTTGCGTGGAGTGATTACCAAATTAAGTGCTGAGGAAGAAACTGATTTGGCTGCTGTTACTGTTTTTAGCCATGCAAAGTACATTTGTCCATTTATATATGCATCAGTGTGGCATCGGTTGCTTTTTTTTTTTCTTGCCTGAACTACCCTCAGTTTAAACTCAGGAAGGCTTGTGAATTAGCTGTAGAGTTGAATCAGGTGTATTAAAGAAGGATAAATTGTAAAAAACAAAAAAAACAAAAAAAAAAACCTGTGACAGCATGATTGGGAAACATTGGAGTAGATTATTGTTTAAACAGGATGAAATCATTTCTGGAACCTTTAAATAAATAAATAAATTTGCATGTAGCAGTCATTTGTGTCGGTTTGATATTTTACTGAGCATGCTGCTCTTAGCTGACAGAGAACTAATTGTTTTCCATCCAACCAGCATGAAGAAACACAACAAGAGGTAATTGTATTTCAATGTCAAAATATTCTCAATTGGTTTTCTTACCATCTGGAATGCTTATTCGGCTCCATGTGTGGTACCATTTGCACTGGGCCACCTGCAGAGAACTTGTACATCATAATTGTGGTCATCAATTAAAGGGGGGGATTTGCAATGTTGAAAAGTGCTTTTAGACCTGCAATAATCATATCACTTTAAGAATGCCACAGAAACAAATGTAAGTTGCAATACTGACATGCAGTGGATGTTACTTTTTAAATTTTTCAGACCAGAAATGAGTCATTAGAGTTACACAGCCTCACCCGTTTTCCACAGAAGACAACTCACGAGGCATATATGTTTTTCCAAAGCCAAAAAAAAAAAATGGTGGCAGGGTGTGGTTAGAAAGGAATATGCAATTTTATTTTGTTTTGTTATTGTTTTTGTTCTTGTAATTGCACATTTTTGTACAGCAGAGGGCTCCAACATTAAAAAAACTGTACTTTTAATATTTGACAAACTTACAGTGCCTTTTGAAAATCACTCTTTTCAAATATTTTCTGAAGACAAATACTTCAGAAGATATTTAAAAGTAAGGGATAAGTAAAGATAAGTAAGGGATAAAATCATGACGGGGTGTGCTGATCTAGAACAACCATCTGGAACATGATAAAGGCTTTTCTTAAAGTCATATATTTTTTATTATTTAAAATGTATATCTTCTGAAGTAAAAACAATTTCTAAATCTAGGATGAAAATGACCACTGTGCTTCTTTTAGACAATTTAATAGAATTTAATCTAGGTTGTAGAATTTAATCTAGGACCAGCCAAATATAGCCATAACTGCACAGTCACGCTTCACAGAGGCCAGATCTCACACAAACAGGTAACATTAATACACATCACTTGTTGTGTGGTGTGGGTTTTTTTTTTTTTTTTTGGTTTTTTTTGGTCAGCTCTTATCCTGGACTTCATTCCTCTAATTTGTAATATGATGGGATACTTGTAGGGCATGTTCTGGACATTTTATTTCACTTCTTTTTCAGATGTGTTGGTGCCTCCATTGAAGCCTGAACCTGCAGGTGCATCCGATTGGATAAAAAGACTGGGCAGTGAGGACTGTACAGAATGCATGTGTACACACAGTAACCGGTACACTATTTGCAATGTTGCAGTCTAATATAATTTAGGACATGATGTTATTGTCATTATGAAGTTATTATTTAAAGTCACTGTAATTTGCTGCTCTTGCTCACCTCTGCCAAAATGGCTTTTATAAGCTACATTCAAACAAACATTTGCAGCTAGACAGTGATACATTTGTGTTGTATTTGTCTAGCTAACTATGTTGTGTATATTAAAGAGCTACTAGTTTGGAGAATAACGTTGTTGTTGTTGTTGTGAGGATACCAAATTAGTCCAGAATCTCTCAAGTAAAGTAATTACACCTCAAGCATTAAAGCCACCGTGGCAGTTTCCAAGCTCTTTAAAGCTTTCAGGTCTGTCTAGCTCTGAAAATACACACTGATGTTTACTGTACTTGTCCTGTTCTGGACACATTGTACCTGGGCTAGTCAAACACCTAACTCAGTATGAGCAAATACCATTGCACACAGCATTTTACAAAGCTGCACCAGACACTTTATCATTCATCCCACCTCTCCTAGAAGTATTGATAACGACTCCCTGATGCCCGCAAATTATAATAATTTTATTTTATTTAATTTTTTTTAGAGCGAGCAAAAGACAAGAGAATTTCTAATAGTAGACGGGCTCTGGAGAGACAGACAGAGTGACAGTGTATCCTGATAGGTCTAGTTAATAGAAAGAGAGACCAATCAGTTTTCTAATAGCTTTCTGGTGGGCTTTACAGTCGACCTCTCAAGAGACTTTACATTTACCAAAGCATTGGTAACATTAAATTACAGACATACACATTTGCATGCAATAAAGGTTTTTTTTTTTGTTTTTTGTTTTTTTTAAAAAACCTTTTATTTTAATTATTTATTTTTTAAAAAAGAAAATAATAGCAATAAAAGAAGAAAATACACAGTTGATGTGTGGTTGGTCGTCCTGTTCCACAAAGGAGAAACCTGGCAGCCAGGTTTGAGCTTGCTGTGGTTTCTCCTAGCAGGTGCGGGAGTTTGTTCTTATTTGGCATCAGATTGAAGTCTTTTTCATGGGTTGTGAAGTAGGGGAAAAATGTTTCCCTGTGGCATGTTGTTAAAGTGTATCTCCCTCTCTCTCGCGCTCGCTTGCTCACTTTAGTTCATCCATCAGTTCAGTGTACCACTGTAGTGTCCTGCAGAGCCAAAAAAAATTACAAAACTCTTTTCATTCCAGACTACACTAAAATGTACCCCTGCTTAATATGGGTTAGAAATAGACATTTGTGTCTCGCTTCACTGTTTTCAACAGCGACTTTTCAATTGCCCATTGTGGGTTAAATTATTGTAAAAGACATGCTGAGGAGAGTTTAACAGGTGTCATTCGTTCATTTAGCTAGCGTTATTCTGGCTAGCTGCTAAGGAGCTATTGATGTCTACTGATGAGGCCTACTATATTGATTTTGTACGATGAGGCCAAACTCCTTGTAGACTTGCTTATAGTTGTAATCGAATAAAAAGACTCCATGAGTTGAATAATATAATATAAAAATGTTACACATGGATCCTTACATGTCAACAATTAAACACAATATTTAATCTGATTATGTGGATGGTATGGTTCAGGTGTGTGTGTGTGTGTGTGTGTGTGTGTGTGTATATATATATATATATATATATATATATATATAACAAATAAAATCACTTATTTGAGATGGGGTTGTGTGAGTGGTGGCACTACCTCCCTGTAATAAGTTTTTTTTCAGGGTGAGATGTCTGCTTTATGGAACACCAAATGTACCCTACCAATAGTTTAGAGTTTATAGCCCATGTACTGTATATTTATTGTCCTGAACTCATCTCACACTGTTGTGTATTTGCACTTTATGTAGTCTTACATACTGCTATGTGTTGCACCATGGTCCTGGAGAACTGACATTTCGTTCCAGTGTATACAATCCATGTAGAGGAATGACAAACCCACTTGACTTATTTTCCACTGCATTCTTCACATTCCTATGTGGTGGTGTTGAATAACCTCTCATTAGCAACAGAGGTTGAAGCTTTTATAAGCAACTTACAATTGTGCAGAGAAAATATAGAGTCTTGGTTACAAACCTAACTGTAGCTTGGTTCTGGGACATGAACTTGCAACCTTCCATTTAGTAGTCCAAAGCATTACGCACTGAGCTACATGGGCTGACAGTGTACATTATGTATAATTGACAGGCAGGGGGCCTCCTCCTTGCTGATAATTTCATTAGCCAGACCATGCACAGTCATGGAGTTTTTTCCTCAGAGCATCTATTTTAATGTCAGGATGTGAAGACAATGTAGCTGCAGTGTTCTTTAAAATGATTCCAGCAAATTTAAATATAGTGAGTGAGCCTTCATTTCAAGCTGACTTGGCTTATGAAATGTTTGATGTGGAGCAGAAGACTGGCGGCTCATACCATGGTTACTGTAATACAGAGGCAGAGCTGGAGGCTGTGTTGTTGATGGTATGATGGTATTCCCTGGTGCGTGTGTTTTCTTTCAGCTGGTTATGCAGCCTCAAATGAATAACATTCACTGAATGCTGTCACTGTATTGCTCTTGTATCACTTACTGTGTGCAAGTTTCCTTAATAAATATTAATAGACACTTTTACTCATATCTGGCTTATTAAAAAAGTGACTCACTGCACATTCAGTTTTAAGAAATATTCAGTGTAACTTTAACTATTTATTGCATTTATTCAGAAATACATGGTTCTAGTGTATATTATGGATTTCCCTGTGTGGGCTGTCTAGTTGCAGCACATGTTCAGCAGAGGGCATACTCATACAGTTGTTGAGTCGAGCCTGAGCCCTTGAGCTTGTGGTTACCACCAATCAGTGGGTGCTTCTCAATACTCAAACTGATGTTTCCTCGTTCCTACATCCTCGCTTCCTACATTTAGCAAAAGTGCGTACGTGCTTTATTGAGTTCACAAAAAGTGTGTGAACGGCTTCAAGATGTAAAGACCGGTTCTCTTCTTCTTCTCAGTGATGAGCGGGTGTCAGAAACGGAAAGTTGTGCAGCGCCACCTTGTGTACCGGGGTTTTTCCGCTTTTTAATAAGCGCCATCTACTGTCAGGGAGTGAATTTACACTTTCATTCAGCGCCTCGCCTGCGTGAGAACACACACACACACACACACACAAAAAAAACCCGTCGAAAAACGGTTGAATGTGCTGGGAAAAACTTCCCGGTGTGAACAGACCTCACCTCCTAGCATGTTTTGAGGAGGTAGGCGTTCAGGATCAAACCTTGTAAAGTTAACCCTGCATTTTATGCTCGCTCTTCCATGCTTGTAGTAAACGTTCAAGGTTGGATTAGTATTCCATAACCAGCTGGTATTCCATAATTAAAGAAGCATGCAAGGCCTGCAATTTTAAGAATTTCCATTAAATTATTAAAGGTGAAGATAAGCATATTGGCAAAAAAAAAAAAAAAAAAAAAGAGAGAGATGAGATACTTTCAGAGCAAAGGTAAGACATTACATTAAAAAAAGGTTTTTCTTTAATAGAGATGTCATTTGTGTTTACAGAACTGTAAAGAAGGTCAGATATTTCTTTGTAAGAGAACGTGCTACTGAACAGTGTGAAAGAATACATTGACATTATAAAATAGGAAAGATAAGGCTTATATTAGGTCTGTCTGATCTGTGCTGTATGTTTATCATGTAGTTAATTTCTTTAACAAATGTCTTTTTTTTTTTTTTTTTTTTTTTTTTTAATTTAAATTCTGTAATTTACAGCAACTAAATGGGAACCGGAAAAGATTAGACCAAGTTGTTGTCTATTTCCATACAAATTGTTACATTTTCATAAATAATCTAGGTTGTCCATGACAGGGGTTCTCAAACAGTTTATAGTCAGGGACCACATTAACTGTTTAAAAAAAAAAAAATCCCCCGCCCAAGGATTTATTTTTCCTAATAAACAAACCATTTGAATGAAGTATGCAGTAATATTTGGGCTATTTATAGGAGCCAATGGTATGAACTTTCCACTCATATAATTAATTTTTGTTCATTAGATTCCAGCTGAGATTATTTATATTAATGGTGGTTTGTGGTTTCCACCACTGTAGCTAAATAAAAAAATTGCTAACCCCCTGGCTAGGCTTCATGGATCCCTGGGGATCCAGGTGTAAGAGGTCCTAAGAACCAAGGGTCAAAGGGAAAGCCATCAATACTACTATCCTGACCTTTTCTATCATTCAAATGAAACAATAATACTCAACAGCCCCAAAAGGAGCTCCAGATAAGGTAACATGACCAGATTATTTTAACCTGTTAACACTTCAAATAGTGACCAGTGAGATTTAAAACACTCAGAACATGTAAAATGTAAAAAAAAAAAAAAAAAAAAACATTCCTGGAAACTATAGTTGATTGCTGTCTTTCATTTAGTTTAGCTTCCATTTTTGGACCGTAACACAGAAATAGCTAGAAGATCAATCTGGTCATGTGGAACATCTCTCAGGTCGGGTACAGTTCTGAGAGTGATATAAAAATGAGGAGTTTTAAATTCTAGCAAAATAGATGGGTGTGATGAACTTTATTTTACTCCTCAGACATCTTACAGTCTGCTAAGCTCAGCTGACTGAAGTAGGAGAAGACCCAGGGCCGAGAGATGTTCTGCTTCTGTTTCAGACCCTCTGTCTCCACAAAAAGTCCTCTGTGGAACTGGAGATTTTGCTCCAGTGCTGCCCTCTGCCTGTAAATCAGAATAGTGCAATGTATTAATCAGTTTTTACTTTTAATTGTAGAATAATTGTTGTGAGAGTTTTCCTATAATTGAAATACCTATTAAACTCTTCATCCCACATGGCTGCTTCCTCTTCTGCTCGTCTTCGCTCCTTTGCCACCTTCCTCCTCTCTTCTTCTTCCTCCTGCCGTCTGCGTAAGTACTCCAGTCTTTCGCTCTCATCCATCTCCTGCAATCTCCTATAGTCCTCCTCCTTACGAGCTGCCTCCTCCTCATACTGAAGCTTTAACTCAGCTACAAACCCCACACAACTGTACTCCTTATCGTAGAATATCTAATTTAGATCTCATCTAAACAGTGTGAAGTTTGCATCCCTCATTATTTCTGGTCAGTATAAAATGTACCTCTATTTTACTATTTATTTACAAAAACAAAATAGTGCAACAAGACAACAATTAAAAACCTTAAGTAATACCAACAGGAAAAATGTCAGACAGTGACTGTCTAACATCTGGCAGAGATACAGTATAACGAGAAATCAGAGGACGCAAAAAAAAAAAAGATGCAGTTATGATCAAGATAAAGTCTGGGCATACAAGCTATTAAACATACCACATACACACTCCGTTTGAACATTTTTGTTACTTGTAAAAATAAAGGGGTGTCAGCAAGTCTGTTGTGTCCTAAGGGTATGTAAACTTTGCATTCAAATGTAAAATGGTATTTATTGCAATTTTTTTATTGATGTTTTGTGGGCTTGCAGGTGTCTGTGTTTTTGAGTGGCTGTGTAAGTCTCTCTCTCTCTCTCTCAGTGCATTTTCATTTTAAAACTATAAAGTGACTAATAAGAGACTATAAAGTGGCTAATCTTTATAAACAGCAGTAAGCACTTGAAAGTGTACCTGTTCTTCTCATCTCCTCTTCATGCCTCGCTTTCTGAAGTCGTTCTAGATATATCTTCTTGTTCCTTGTTTCTTCTTGTCTCCTCCTCTCCGTCTCCATCTCAGCCTGCTCATTCCTCTGTCCTTCCTTCTCTCTCTCAGCCTTTCTAAGTCTCTCCTCTTCTTCTTTAAGCTTTCTCAGCCTGGAAAATGCACCATTAAATGACCAACGTTATTGATTGGGAGTTTTTACTGACTTCTTTTATGTCTTTGATGGGAACCGATAATGGAGTGTGTATAAGATGTGAACCTGGCCTGCTGTGCCCTCTGTCTCTGCTCCTCCTCCAGCTCCAGCCTCATTTTCTCTTCTGTCTGCTCTTTCTTTTCCTGTCTCTTTCTCTGCTCTTCTTTCTCCTCTTTTTTCTCCTTCCTCTTCCTCTCCGCCTCCAGACGGCGACGTTCGGCCTTTGCGGCCAGTGCTGCTGCCACTCTGGTTTCCCTCAGGTTGATGGCTTCTTCACTGCTCATAGCCTGAGGAGATAAATGATCTGAGCCATACATATCCACTAATGACCATATTTAATCATAATTACACCACAGCGCTTTTTGAATTCTCAACAGGAGAATTCCTGTTGGAAAGCAGGTTTTCTGTAACAGCAACTCTGACAGCAATTGTGCTGTACTGTGCTGTTAATGTGCTGTCATTAAAAATAATGTGTATATATAATCAGTGATATGGTCAAGATGTTTATTTAACGTTTATGGAAGGAGTCTAGGGTGTCAGAGAAGTAAAGCTGTTGCTTTAATTTTTCCACCTCAGGAAATTCTTCAGGACTGAGGGTTGCATTTAGCTGTTTCTTGGTAACATGACAAGCTGAATTTTGCCTTATTAACTTAGAGATGGGGGGAAAGAGAGGCTGGTGAGGGAATTACTGTTTATAGCTGTTATAACTAATAACAGGAACTAATCTGTCTTGTGGATGTTCCACAACATTGAATGTACAGATAAATGCATGTCTAAACCTATAAAAAGTTTGAAATATCATCCTTTTAATAAATGAAAGAATTGTAATCATTACTAAATTGCTGTGGTTTAAGAGGAATAGTAATAATAATAAAAAAAACGTTAGGACTTGCTGTTATAGAAAAATAGGGAGTGACTTGTGGTTTCTTAAACAATCATTTGATTGATGCCACAGTGACCCAAAAATCCCACCACAAAGGTGGAAAAAAGTTATGCCGCTTATCATACCAACAACAAAAAAGGGGAACAAATCATACACCTGTTCTTCAGTTAAAAGTGGCTCTTAAAGCAACCAAAAAATGGTTCTTCTGTGGTGCATTTGTTTGAGTTTATGTAAAGAGAGCTCATTTTAATTTAAAGTGTCTATAGTTTTATTTTGATCAGAACAGGTTATTTTTCTAATTAATCATAGTTGGAAGGGGCTCAATATATTCTATATAATTCTTGTATTTTGGGATAATTGTCCAAAGGTGTTTTGAAGAAACTGACCATGATAACTCGTATATTGATTAAGGTCAACCATCAGGGTTTTTTTTTAAGCATTGTTACGATACTAAAATAAGACCCACATCAGCAGCTGATTCAGACTTGGCAGGGTTGGATGCAGGATAGTGTGTTGGGACACCACCGCGTGGGAAGATATGAGGAAGTTGTACTGGGCTACACATGCCAGTATCTGATGATACACTGGTTCTCCGAACGCTCCAGGTGCTTGTAGAGGACGACTTGGCAGAGCTGTGTGATCTGGAAGAAAGTGCAGATATGTCACTCTCTTGGAAATCAGAGACTGTATCAATGTCTCCAGCTCCACCATCTTCTCTGGAAACAGCAGTCTGATCACTCTCCAGACTGTGTCCTTCTACACACTTCTCCTGATGGATGTAATCCTGATCAGTATCCGGACTGTGTCCAGATTCACAGTTCTTTTGGACATTTGAGGTGTGGCTGCTTTCCGTGTCATCCATAGTGTATTCAGAAGAACCACAGGAATAATTGTCTGCCGATTTGTCCTCTGACTCATTCACCAGTGTGTTGGACACTGTCTTCTCACGTCTCTCTGAGCTATATTTCCTCTTTTCAATTTGCAGTACTTCCTGTGACTGCCTTGGTTTACCTGAGACAGATGAAAATTGGACATGATTTGATGTATTCAGGCATTGCTCTAGATATTGGAATTACAAACAGTACTCATGAGTAATAGCAAAAACTCACCCACAACAAATGCTGCTTGACCTTTGGACTTCTTTTTGACTTTTTCTGCTGTGTTTTGTGACTTTGTGGACTTTGCTTTCTCACCACCTGCCTTTTTATTTTTCTTCTGCAGAGGCAAGAAATCATGAATGAAGAATGAAAGGGATTCATCACTATTCACTGTTGATAGTAATCTACAGTAGGACTCACTTGTATTGGACCAGAAGTTGCTTCTTCATTAAAACTGGTGTCTTGTGACTCTGTGTCCACATTGTCCACATTTGTTTCTACAGTCTTCATCTCTGCATAATTATTAACTGGGACTCTGCTGACATGCTGATCAAACTTTTGCTTCTTCACATTCCTTATGTGGGGGTCGTCTGCATTGTCGAATTTACCCAATTTTCTGGAATTACTGTCAAAGTAAGTAAGAAAAGCATAAGACACATAGCTGATGTCACCTGGCAGTGATGCAGGATCATTGGGGTGTTGGTGATAAACTATAGCACTGAGAACGGGAGGGAAGCAGATGGAGAGAGGTGCTCTAATCCCTGCTTTCTCAAGGCCAAGAGGCTGTGGCTGAAACTCGAAACACCGTCAAAGAGTGATGGAAAGCGAGGCGGACGCTGACGTGAAACAGGTGAGAGCGGAATGCAAATAGGAATGAAACAGGACATTAAGGACTCCAAACCCCACGATACCATGTTGCTTGACCTCACCCTGACCTTTGGCCTTATGTCTTGATCTGCAGTGTGTGCACCCAAAACATAGTCACGGGCAGGAAAGGAAACTCTTAATTAATGTTGTGCTATAAAGCAAGAAATGGAAACTATAGTTGAATGGTTAAGGGTTCTTAACTTCCCAAAGGTGTTTTTTTTTTTTTTTTTTTTTTTTTTTTTTTTTTTTTTTTTACCCTAGAGTGCATCTGATAGGGAAACAGTATTTTAAAGTTCTACCTAGAATCTATAAGGGCTCCCCAAGAGCAACCAACCAAATGCTATGATGGCATCTGTTTTCCAAGTGTACTGAGGCAGAACATATTAACTGCTCATGCAGTAGATTAAAACACAAAAAAAACCTTTAAAGTTTCTTTGATGGCTAGACAATAGCAGCAGCTAGATAATTCAGTATAGGGTTGTTTGAATGCTAAGAGTAAGGTTCATTTTTACTACACTAAAAAGAATGACATGGCAAAATAAACAAAAATGTTAGATGCTTTAGTAAGGGTGGAACAGGTCCAGGGAAAATAACTAAAATCATTTGAAATCTGTGGTTGGTATAATAGAATCTCATTAGCATCTGATTATAATGTTCAGTCAGGCTACAGGTGTATTTATTTATCCTTGTAATGATACATAAAATCATTTATTCATACATTCATCTTCAGTAACTTCAGCTTTATCCTGGTCATAGTCAAGGTAGGTGCAGAGCCTATTCCAGGAACACAGGGCATGAGGTGGGAATACACTCTGGGTGGGAAACCAGTCCATTGCAACATATGAAACTCATGTCATACAGACAGTAACCCAAGCTCAGGTGTAAACAAGAGTCACTGGGGCTGTAAGGTAGTATTGTACCCCCCTTTGCCACCTTCATAAAATAATTGTTACTAAAATTTCTTCTAAAAAATTATTTTCTTAAGACTTCACTGTAGTTGTAGTTGTAATTTGTATTTGTAATTTAATATAATACATAACCCATAATGTAATACATTAGATACAACAGTTTAAAAGTATTATGATCTGCATTATACCATCTAAAATGAACAAAAGTGTTACTCACACAGTATTTTTAAATGACTCTGTCTGACTTTGGGGCTTTGTTTTATCAATAAGTTCATTGGCAGCTGTGGGGGTGGAAAGAGCTGTTTTTGGAGTGCTGTTAACAGACCCGGGTCTAGGTGGTGACCCAGCTCTCCCTCTTGCCTTAGGCTGTGGCCTCTGTGTTCTTCCTCCTGTCTGTTGTATGATATCTTCCCCTAAGGAAAAAAACACAAATCTTTTTGTCAGGTGAGTATGCTGGTAGCCATCGCCCATGTATATTAAACATCTCTACTAACCAATTCATTTTAGTCAGACAGAAAAAAGACAGTAGGGCTTTATCCCTATATTCCAGTTAGAACTGATCCAGGTTTGGAATATTTTGAAAGTAGTCAGTGTAGGCTACTGCTTGTGTTAGAAGTGTTGACTGGCTCTAGATATAGACTACAAGTAGAGTGTGAAATACACCAGCTTTTAAGATTCTTTTAACAGTCATGTCATTTAACACCCTCTAACAGACCATACCATATATACTAATTTATACAGAAAATGCCTTGTAAGCCAAGTATAATCATAGAATGATTATAAGTCTCTGACTTATTGAGCAACGATAATGTATAAAATATTAGGTCTATGTAACTATTGTGTATGATATTTTATTGTGAGTACCTTTTAGAGACTTTAAACACTTTAAACTCCTTGGTCCTATCATTGGCAAACTGACTTGGTGTTTCAGCAATCTTGGTGTTGTCTAAACAATCCCAGTGGATACATTCATTATTATTAAAAAAACTAAACAAAACTGAATACCCTCTTTAACACCACAGACAATATCTTCTCATATCTAATATATATTTTTTAAACATTATTCATTAATGTATCTTCAGTCAGGGTCTTGGATCTGGAGCCTGTCCTGGGAACAATGGCTGTGAAGCCGGAATACTCCCTTGGTGGGATGCCAGTTCATTGCAGGGCACCATGTGCTTACACACATTAACACACATATTCACACCTAGGGGGCAATTTTGTTCTGCCATTCCACGTACTGGCATGTTATTTTGGGAGGTGGGATGAAACCAGAGAACCCAGAGAAAACTGACACGGCTCTTGGAATGGTAAACCAAGACCAGGAAATCTCTAATGCTAGACTGAGTTAGTGCTGTGTGATTTGTTGCTGTTCATCATGTGGAGAAGATGTTTTAGTCATTACTTGTATACTAAATGCTCTAAAGGTTTGATCTGGAACTTGATATAAGACTAAGATCATCAGGAAAACACAGGAATCCAGAGAAATGCATTGCCAGGTGGTGTTCCTACCTCTGCTATAGGGCTGACTATCTGTACAGTTGTTTGTCTTTTCTATTCCTTGCTCAGGTACAGAAGCCTGGGAAGAAATCAAGAGATTAGACTGGATACAATTGTGTTAGACCAGACCAGACCAGGTCTGGTCTGAGAAATATATACAGGTGAAATGAGGTGTGAAGGCTTGGGTGCTTTTATAGTTCATGTTTTATTTTTCTTCAAAAAGGTGCCTTTGTGTGGATATGAGAAAAAAAACAGCTCACTAGAGGCTCACACCAGTCCTAGCTAGTTTCACCTAACTAATTAACCTAGCATGCTACCTATATTTATAACTAATAAAGCATAAAGTAGAAATAAAGCATATTTTGCATAAAATGTTTCCACCATTGAAATACACTATATGGCCAAATGTTTGTGGACACCTGATCATCACACTCATATGTACTTTTTGAACATCTCATTCCTGATTTATTCCCACTTTTGTTATTATAATAACCTCCATTCTTCAGGTAAGGCTTCCACTAGAGTTTGGAGTATGGCTGTGGGGCATTAGTGAAGTTAGGCACTGATGTCAGGCAAGGAGGCCTGGGGTGTAGTCAGTGTTCTCTGTTCAGTGGGGTTGAAGTCAGGGCTCTGTGCAGGGCCACATGAGTTCATCCACACCGATCTTGTCACACTGACTATGTTTACATGCACATCACATTCTGTTTAAGGTCCATATTCGGGTTGCAGCCAGATGTTTATAAGCGTACAGGCATCTGAATATCCCTGTATACATGGTTGTTGTAAGTATGCCTGAGTTGCCATTCCTAAATACCCAGCCTACAGCTAAGCATCTGTCAGTACCCACAGTTTCTTGCAGACTGAACATGGGCATGTATCTCCTTTCAGTGGATTTTCTGAAGAAGGTGTTTACATGCAATGAATTTCCGATTAAAACAGGCATATTCCAGTGGACAGAATATTGTCTTAATCTGAATCGGGAAGTCGGATTGCAGTGTTTACATGATTCAATACTAATTAGAATATTGCCGGATTCTGATTAATAGCAGAATATTGATGTGCATGTAAACATAGTCAGTCAGTGTGTCTTCAAGGACCTCACTTTGTGTACAGGGGCATCGATCATGATGAAACAGTTTTGTTCCAGTGAAGGGAAATGGTAAAGCTACAGAATAAAAAGACATTTAATACAATAGTGAGCTTCCAACTTTGTGGCAACAGTTTGGGGAAGGTGTGATGTTCAGGTGTCCAAAAACCTTTGGCCATATAGTATACAAAGAAGCATGAATTTATGGGAGTGCCATAATTAAAAGTGCATGTGCACTTGACAGGTAGGACAATTTGCCAGAACACTGGTGATTGTCTGAAAAAAATAACCATGTTGTTGTTTTTAGTTGTATTGCAACGCTGGAATATTAACAATGAAATGTTTTCGATTCACCATGTTGCAGATTTCCTTACATTCACTTTCACTGAGACTACATTTTACACCAGCACTTCAGTGTATATATAAT
>JANDJT010000199.1:7654672-7666871 GCA_024331685.1 Stegophilus panzeri | reverse complement strand
TTGGAAGCGCTCTGCTGGGACAAGTAACAAATAAATGAATACATATAAAAATGTATGTGGCAGCCCTTTTAAAAAAGATTACATGTAAAACGTGCTTGTGGATGGGGGGGGGGAAACCCCGAAAATGCCTCGTGTGAATTCAGCCTCACCTGTGCCTTCCTCCTAACTCTGCTCCCATCTGTGCCAGAACATTCTGCCATCTCATCCACTGTGATATGTTCAGCAGATTGAGGTATGTCCTATAAAGCCATAAACACAGACAGACAGTGTGATAACTAATCATATCTGCATTGTGAACTACCATAACACCATTAAAACATTTAACCCATATCTGAGTTTAGCTGGCAGGTGTGCTTCTTTTCTTTCAGCTACATGAAGATCCATGGATCATAAACTCTGCTTGGCAACAGTAGAGTGAATTCTGTTAAGACATAATCCTTGGTTCATTTCAAGACCATATTTCATTAGTGTTTATTTCTCAGTGCTCCTCCGGTCACTTAACATGCTGAGACATCATGGTTTTGAATAAATACACTGTGGGATGTGGGGAGCTGTGCAGGTGGAGCAGGGCTTTTAGTTCAGGCTAATACCTTTCGCTTAGTGCTGGTTTGTTTCTTCTGACCTCGCTTAGCCTCCACTTCTCTGTCATTCAGTCCTCCTGGAAGAAGAAAGCATGCAGGATTGTTTGAACTTTACTAGCAGAAATGGCTGCTTTTTAATTTCTTTTTCAAGAAATTCTCTTGCATTTTTCAACCTAATCTCTACACACTGCCTCTGTAGTGTATGTGTGATTACCACTGACGAGAATTGCATTACATTTCTCTGTTCTGAAAAAAGAATGAACCCCTCTTTATTGAAATGCATTGATGGTGTCTATGGAGTTCAAAGGGCAGCTGTTCAGTTCTAGCATGTAAAATATATAAATTCATAATGTACATTAAAAACTGCAGCCTTACTCTAACAATGCAACACATGACTGAAAGTGTCAATTTGTTCTCATGTAGGTTTTCCAAAGTTCCAATAACTAATACAGTTAAAAAGTAATTCTGGTTTATTGTAACTTTCCTTAATGTTTTGTTGTAACCTTGGAAAACGTTGGAATGGGAATGTTGGACTTCTGTGGTTGCCGTGAGAAGTAGTGACTATGTTGGTAACACATAACTATATATCTTATACTTCTTAAATTGTAATTCTCTCATAAAGGACAAGCTGTACATTTAACTGAAAACTGTATGAAGGCTAAATAATGAGAAAGTCACCTGACTTTCATTCTTTTATCTTTTATCAGTACAGGGAAAGCACATATGCTACAGATGTGATAAGTAGCACTGGATTATATGTTTAATTTAGAAATTGTGCATTAAATGCTACTTACATACTCATGGCTTGTACTAATCAGGAACTTATGTTCAACAATTGATAGGAAGGATAAATACTTTTGCACTGTAGCTGTAATTTACCACTCATGTACCAAATGTACCACTTAAAGTAAGCATTAATGCTGCATCCAGTTGGCATGGGCAAAAGAGAACCATATTGCTCTGTTGAAAGTGTATCTAAACTAAAATCTGACCTGTGTGACCAGTGAGGTCTCACTTTACAGAACCCAAAACACTGCACATTCCTGCAGCAGTGCTGATGGATGCAGACTCAGTAAAGTGAGCCTCATGGGCTTTTGAAATCAGGAGCATATGCCTTTTTTGGATCATGATGTTTGTTACCACAGCCATGCAGTAATAAATTTTCATTCCACTAGAGGGAGTGCTAAGATTAACCCTGTCCACATTATCACTGGCATGTATTTTATCCCTACAAAAGAGAGCAACTATATAACAATGGCTTAATTGTTTTTAAACTGTGAAACTTTACTTGAGCATTAAATACAGCCTTTATAGAACCATCTGTCCACCCTTTGAATGTATCTAGACAAAAGGTGACACTATTAGTCGTCAAATTGACATACTGCACGAGTAACACTGAGACCATGTCTTTTTTCTTTCTTTCTTTTTTTCTTTTTTTTTTTTTTTTTACTGTGTTTGTTCATTTACTCACACACACACATGCACAGGCAGACACTCTTTAAAATGTCTGATGTTTATGTACTCTTTGTCTCAAGCCCTGGGAGGCATGGTGAGCATGAACAGTGTTTGGCTACAGAGTGGTGGTATTTGCTTTACGTCCGTGGGCAGTAGATCAGACCCAGCAGAGCACGGCAGACTGCACCTTACAGCCTGCACACACACAGACACACAGGGGCCAGCTCTCCTGCACCACCACACCAACGAGGCACCGTTTATTTTCCGACGTGTCTGTCTGTTTTAATGGGTTCCAGGACTGCTTTGAAGTCAGAGAGAAGGGGAAAAGGGTGTGTTAAGAAGATATACTGAAAGAGACAGGGAAAGAGAGAAAGGGGGTACAAGTTCAGCTTTTCTCTGTTGCCGTTCAGGCTCAGTTGAGTGCAGCAGTCACTCCAGAGATCTGGGCTGTACCACGTCTGTGTCTCTCCATGCTTCACTCACCGCTCCAGCTTCTCTGATACTACACACTTGCATAATCAATTGTTCCTATTATTCATCTGCCATGACTCAAATCCCCCATAATGGCAACAGAAATATGCCTTTTTCGTTCTCATTTTCAGACTCTACACTGTCTCGCTCTACTTCTGTTCACTCACTCACTGCTTCTTTTTCCTTTTGCACTCCTAAGATTTTCCTTTTTCACCTCTCACTTTTTACTTCTCTCTCTCTCTCTCTCTCTCTCTCTCTCTTGTGCCTTTTTCTTTTTCTAATTTTCCATCTCTTTAGTGTCTTGCTTTACTTCATCTGCTCGCTCACTCACTCACTTACTCACTCTTACTACTTCTTCTCCTTTCATGCTCCTAATATTTTCCTTTCTTGCCATCTCACATCTCACTTTATGCATCTCTCTCTCTCTCTCTCTCTCTCTCTCTCTCTCTCTGAACCCCTCCACCCTTGCTGGACCCCTCAGTAAGCGTCCATGCGACCTGGAATGTAGGCCACCACATATCACTTTAACCTGAAGTGGCACTTTTATTTCACACTTTTCCTCCCTTATCAGACTCAAGCCAAAAAAGTATAGCTGTTTAAATGTTATATCTGTCACTATTAACAGTGCAGGGTGATAAAAAAAAAAAATTCAAACCAGTTAAGAATTATGATGTGGGTAATAATTTTAAAAAGTGTTGTCAGTTAATGCACAGTATCATGTTACATGCTTCTCTTTATAAGCTGTTCTCTGTTAGGAAGACATATGTAGTGATGAAATTGAGGACTGGTTTATGATTTCAGTCTGAGACTGGATTTCTGATTTAACCCATAAACACTACATGTAACCACATTTGCCATTTATCTCAGCCTGGGATCATTTCTTACTCTAGTACTACATGTATTGAATTGGATTGATTGATTGTTGTTGTTGTTGTTGTTGTTGTTGTTGTTGTTGTTTTTAAATAAATTAAAATAAATAAAAGAAATACTGCCCACTACAGGCCAGTAGATGCTTTGGATGTGGTTATATGACCCTATTTTTTTTCTTTATTTTTTTTTCTGGGATGATGATTACAAAAAGAAACTGTGTTAAATGACCATGTAGCATTTAGTCAGAACTGGTGAGAGTTGTTTATTTCAATGATCAATTCAGTTATTTTTCACCAAGTGTCTTGAATACAGCCTGTTGATCAGTCTGAGCAGTCCATGCTCATTTTAACCTCAAATATCTCGAATAGCAGACCAGACTACTCAATTGGTGTGCTTTTGAAATTCTTTTGAACACATTTTCTCTCATCAGTTCTCTCCTAGTAAGATATCCGTAACATATGCCAACAACTCTGGCATGCCATACACCCCAGATCGCAATGTGTCGACTCTGCCACACCACTGGCTATTTTTGGTTATGAACTTGTTAGCAGGTTGTCAGTGTCATGACAGCTAAGCGTAAAGTATCTTCTGGTAATTTTAAGGACACACTTATTGGCTTTAGACTTACAGTTAATTTCCAAAGCTGTCTACAGCAGTGACCCTTGTGAATGTAAATAATATTGTGCCACTGTGAGTGTGAGAATCTTTTAAGCATTCATTAGCACTAACTTGGTGACCTGTAAGTTTCTCAAGTGCTTGAATTGTAATTGACTTTCATTAAATTCAAACGGTAAAAGTGTATTCAAGCTTATTAGCAGTCAGACTTCTTAAAGACTATTTCCCCATACACGTCCACGTAAGGCCATGTAGCCAGTTTTGGGCATTTGCCTAAAGAATCTTTATTTAGACAGTTTCTTTTTCCTCCAACAGCACAACTTTCAGGAGGAAAGGGGTAGAGGCGGTGGAGAGTACAGTGTGGACAGAAGAGGGAGTGGAGAGGGGTTGGGGGTTGGACGGGTGAGGTAGAGAAGGTTTGGTGGTGGTGGTGGTGGTGGTGGTGGATGGGGGTTGTTTCAGTTTCTGACCAGAGACAGGATAAAGGAAACAGAGCAGCTCCAGAGGTCGGCTTGAGAAAACACAGCCTCTGTCAGTCACACAGACTCCTGGGCTGGGATTAAGCCCTGGCCTGGAAGGAGATCACATTTCTCTGGTCGGGATACCTCACTGCTGCAAAACACTACCAGATGTGGAGCATTCATGACTTGGGGGGAGGGGGACTGTATATATGTGTGTATAGTATTCTTTAGCTTTAGACTACCTGTGTGTATTCATGTGGCAATGGAGTGTGTTGACATTGAGCTAAAAATGTGAAATCTGTATAAGAAATAGAACAGCTAATATGAACATAACTACTGTACATGCAAGACTTCAATCTGCAATATAGTTGTGTCTAGAGTTACGGCTGTATTGAGCGTTCAGCCCGTTTACACTTCCACCAGAATTGTATGATTTTTAAACAGTCGCTTTGTGTATTGTAATGCTAGCATTTATCAGTCTTTTAATAAAGTTATGTGTGAATGTTTTCGTAGGCCAAAATGGAACTAAAACTTCCTGCCAGATTTATAAAAGTTTCCATAATGCTTATTTTCTTCATTCTCAAGTGTGTTATGTTGATAAAGGCCAATCACCTGTAATTACCCAAGTGTTTTCATAGCACAGCTGATTTGCACTTAGTGACACCCACAAATAATAAGGTTGTGTGTATGATCCTGTTTGGACAGATACTGACCTGTTTGTGTAGCTTGCTCTTCTAGTTGGTCCAAGATGGTCCATGACTCCTCCAAAACACCTTCAGAAGTCATAACACTGACAACTTAGAGAAAGATAAAGACATTTTCACAATAGACATTTAATTTTTTTCACCTTGTTTCCTTCTTTCCTTTTCTTTCTTCACTGGTCTTGCTGTCTGCCTTTTTTACTTGTTTAGTTGACCTCTGGACCTTCTCAGCATCACTGTCCTTGACCTAATGCTCCACTAAATGACTGTGACTGGACCTTGTATTACATTTGTATAAACTCTCTTTAGGACAGATTATAGGATAAAAGTGACATTATGATATTTAAGATACGCTCCTCTGTTATTTCAGAGCATCTTAAACCACAGTGCTGACTTTTCTGTGGTTTGTGGGCAGAAGGTAAAAGCCAGCAAAACACTTGATTACCATGTTCTCTCATGGCATTCTCCAGAGCTGGGTGGTCCTCCGTGTCAGTTAAGGGATCCCAGAAAGATAAGCATATGATTTCCCCAGCAGGATCCATTATTAAGGTGCCCAGTACTCCGTCTTTCTGACACTCTGAATACACATACAGTGGAGTGGGCAAGAGAATAAAGAACAATATCAAATATTACTTTGCTTTTTGTATGGCAGACTCACTGACATTTAATTGCTTAACTGATTCTCAAAGGTGCTGATGAATTTTCTTTAACAGCAGCTCTGGCAGTAGTGCCAGCTGTAATTCAAATGTCAGGTTTAGATTAATGTGTTGGTTCTAACATATTATCAGAGCTATAGTAGCAGATAATTCACAGGGACTTGTATGGTGGATGCGCCACGTAATCTAAGCTTAATAATAGACGGATGAATAAACATGTTTAACAAATCGAAAAATTTAATAATTGATGTGATGAAGCTTTGTATAAGGAAATGTTTATTTAGTATTTATTGAAGTCTTGGGTGTCAGAACTTTGTAACAAAACATGGGAGAGACCAAAAATGCTTCAATGTGCTGCAGCTTTTTTCGTAATTTTCATTTCTGAGATCGCAAAATCGCTAAATAGTGGAGGGATTGAATAAAGCTATTTGGGACATGCTGTTATAAGAAAATAAACAACTTCAGGGTGTTAACGAGCTGTACCTTTCATTGTTCCTTTTCTTACTTGACTGATTTCCTTATGATGAATTTGATTAAATATCCAACATACGTGGCTGTGACATGTTACAAGTTTAAGTGCTTCAATCCAAGCAGTATTCACAAGAGACATAAAAGCCAGGCAAATCCCTTGAAACTTTATATCTCCCTATACCTCACAGCATGATTATCAACTTTTGACTAGAAACGATTTCTAGGTTTTAATAAATCACTTGTGAGATACCTCTAAGCTCCAGAGGAAGGCTGCCTCTGATGATACCAGGCTGAGGCTCTGACTGATCTGCAGGGTCACGTGGGTCTTGTCTGTAGAGTGCCATAGAGCACTGTTTTCCGAGACCTCTACGCCCTACAAATGGAGGCAGTGGACCCATGGCAGTCTGATGTTCTGAAGAAGATAGAAATCATTAATGAATATTAAATGTGGTTTCAAAAAAAGTGTAGGGCCTCAACAATGGTTCAAACCCAAAGGTAATTTTTACTTCCACAGGAAGAGTACAATGATATAATGTTAATGATTTTCTTTCTCTTTGAACTGATTCCATTTTGATGATGAGGTGTGGGTTTAAACCATCCATCTGTCCTCTGTTTTAGTGGAACAGAAAAAAAAATGATTCTGTATTTACTGTGAACTTGTTCTACAAGATGAGAGCTGACTCAGTGTTACCCAAAATCTCCTCTGTTGGTCCCTGTGCCAGTCTAGTGCTCTCTACATTTGTAGACAATGTTTTAGACTTCGTGGTTTGGCTTCAGAAGTTTGGCTTCATGACCTCATGAGTGTTGACCGAAATTCATCTAGTCCACTGTTATTTATCATATCAGCCCCAGAGATCTCTCCAGTACCCCACTGTCAGCACGGCTCGGATCTCCCAAGTCATACGCCTCTATTAACTACAGCCAGGCCCAGGTTAAGCTGTACACTGACAAGCTGTGATCACTCTTCAGAGAGAGGATGTACTTTTCATTTATTTCTGCTGTTGTGATAGTATAGATTTATTCAAAGAGCCACTTCAGATTTGTAAGACATAGCTTGTTTGGATTCCATGTGGAGGTGTTTGTATGTGAACTAAAACGGATAGGAGAAGCTGTTAACACAAGACTTGATATTCTTGATTTTAGTCACTCTGTCAAAAAAGGGATGTATGTATATGATATATGGCTGTGTATATCCTTGCTTCACTTTTTATTTGGAAATGCATTCCTTCTCACTAATGGCACTTTTTTGGGCATATCCAGCCAGTAAAAACATCTCCCCTCACTCTTTTTCCAAGAGGTTCTTCACTGTGTGATTTTATGGTTGAAATGTCTGAAAGCACTTCAGAAGGTTATTTTTTTTGTTATATCAAAGCCACGAGTGCCGTTTTGTGCTGTTAAAATGCTTGTAAAGCAAGGTCAAGCCGATTTCTCTGCCAACATTCTTCCATTTATGTTTTGCTTGACCAGTATGCAATACTTTCATTACACCATGTGGAAACAAGATCTGTGATGATGTGGGTTGACTTAAACTGTGAATCACTAATCAGCAGTATACAGTTCCTTTGTAATATATTTGGATATTTAACAGTAAGTTGAAATAGCTGAAACACGCCCACCCCAACTGTGCAAATCATAGTTGAATTAAAAACAGCAGTTCTTTTCTTCCCTTATTCCAGCTCTTGCAGCTTAAGACATAATATCAGACAAATGAATATAAAGTGAGAGTAAAGTCAGAGATTGTTTTTTTTTATTTATCTGAATACCTTTGTCCTCCTCAGGTTCAAACCCGATGAGATTGTCTTGTTGGGCTGCTTTTAACCTGCACCCATGTTCAGTGAGCCTGTTCTCTTCTTTCCTAATCGACTCCACTTTCTGTTCCACATCACTACACAGGACATCCTCAATTTCTTCCTTTTCCTCAGGAAGGCCACAAAGACCATCTGAAAAGACAAAAGCAGGAGAGCAGGAGAGAAACTCCTTAAGGCACGGTACTGAGGTCTTGACACAGACTTATGTGGAGACATAAGTGACAGGAAGGGGAAGCTTTCCAAGTCCTGTAGCTACTTCAAATCACAAAAAACTTAGGAATTAGGTGAAGTGAGGTATATGCCAACATCAGTGCACTAGGAAACCAGTTCAGAGATTGCCTGTGATTTAATTGTGAGTGGATAGTAGTTATCCATGCAGCCTCTGGGTCTTACCTTTTTCCATTGATAAAGGGAGCAGCACAAGTACTTTCTTAAGTATGGTTCTCTCTGGGGGTTTTGGAGCTGCAGCCTTGGTTCTGACCTCAGGCTGATGTATATCTGGCAGTTGTGGAACTGGCTCCTTGTGGTTTTCTTGAGTTGTGCTCCCAGATTTGAGCTTAAAGACATATTGTAGTCATGTAAAGTTCACTTTAATAGGCAAAATATAGATTCATATAAAAGAAAAAAACAAATGAACTTATACTTACAGATATGTTAAAAGAAATTAAAGTAAAAAAAACAACAACATCATAGTGTCTTAGTAAGGTTATGGGCCATCATGAGACACTAACAGCTTCAGTTCAGTGGCAAAGATTCTGCAAGGCTCTGGAGCTGTACTGGAGGGTTGAACACCATTCTTCCAGTGATGATTGTTCTGCTGTAAAGGGCATTTTGCTGGCATGGTTTGAGTCAACATATCCCCTTAGGGAAAACTGTCACTGCAAATCAATACAAAGTTCTTCTGACTGATCATCTTTATCATATGATGTAACATTTCTATTCTATTGAGATGGTCTCTACCAGGATGACTCCATCCACATCCACAGGTCACATGGGTCACTGAATGCTCTGATGAGGTTGAAAATTATGTAAAATCATATGCTATGGCCTTCAAAGTCACCAAATCTCAACCTAATTGAGCACCTATTTGGGAAATTTTGGAGCAATGTGTTAGACAGCACTTTTTACCACCATTTTCAAAACACCAATTGAGGGAATATGCTTCGGGAGAATGGTGTTCATTCCTCCAGTAAAGTTCCAGAGACTTGTAGAATTGGTGCCTAGGAGCATTAAAGCTGTTCTAGCAGTTTGTAGTGGCCCAACATCTTACTAAGTACTATCCAGTATTAAATATATATATGTGTGTATATATAATAGGTGTAATTTATAGTTAGTCATTTCACACTTGGTATTCATTAGAGTACCTAATTATTCTTATGTCCATTTCACGAGTTAGTGTATCACCTGTATACTGTATATGGATTTCACGTCCTACAGCCTGAGAAGCAGTTTGCTTGCACAGCTGATGAAGGACAGTTTATTCCCTCTAAAATATGTTTCTCTGGAAATTTTGCTCAACTTTACCGTATATATCCGTATGTGTTTGGTCTACTTCATTTTAAACTGTTATTTTGATTTATTCCGAGGGTCACATAACTAGATCAGGTGTTCCCATCATATGACCTTTTGATACTTTAAAGAGGCCTAAAGTAATAAATGCTGAAGCATTATTTGAGCTGAAAATGTGGTTGTTTCAACAGTTATTATTACTTTAGTACATACACATTCTGAAGTGTCTCAGATTTTCACCTGTAGTATTTCTTTTTGATGTCTGTACACAGTAAGTGGTATTTACTCTGTCATTGGTGTTTATTTTCGATTTGAGAGGTACATTGGCTATTCTAAGACAAAGAGTATACAACACAAAAATGCTTGTTCACTAGAGATATCTGTTCAAACCAGTTGCTATGGTGAAAAAACACACCAGCTTGAGACATTTCTGTGTTTGGAATGTTGACTTACCCCATGGTCCTTGCTGTCTGCGCCTGCAGGGAGCGCTTGCTTAATGGGGGGTAGATGAAGGTCACTCCGTTTCACTAAAGCAGAAATAGAACACTAATCATTTTATAGGCTATTTATTGACATGTAACCATTGTAGGTTGATATGCAAATACTAAAATTTGATATTTTTGTTGAAACCTTTCAATGGCATAAAATAATCTAAAGGAGTTTAATGAAGAAAGTGTTTAATTGTTTGTCTATTGTCTGTTTTGACAAGGTAGCTGGTGCTCACCAGGACTTGGACGCCAGCCCTCCTCTGCCTGTTTTCTGTCATTGGAGACTTTTGAAAGGTGACTGCAACCCAAAGAGAAATTTGTATAAGCTGGTCTTAAATCGTGTCCACCTTCCTCACCACCTGTCTCTGCTGCACTCTGTTTCCATTGTCCGTTTAAGTCCTTTGGGTAGCCAGTGAAATGCTCTGCAACCTGGTGAGTTTGTGTCAAAATAAGGGAGATAAAAGCTATTGAGGAAAAGGTTAGGTTCTTTGAAGTAATGGTCAAATTGTTTCCAAAGAAAAACTTAACTGTTTGAAAAGTTTCAAATAATCAACCTCAAATAGATGCCATAAATGCCGTTTCCTTTCATTCTGTTTATTCTGTTTAGTCTATTTTATTTCCACATTAAAAGGCCAAACATCTGCCAAAAGAATAGTGTGATGCATCGTATGAGAGACACTGGCAAAGAGAGCGGAAACTAAAGACACTTAAGGTCAGACGATTGGTTATAAATCAACCTTTTCAGGTTTCTCATCCGATAACACTGAAGTAATGAAAATTGTGGATCAGAAATTACATTGTAATTCCATAAAGAATAAACCACAGGAAGCTGGGGTCATGTTTAGAGAATGTCAGATTATAGAAGATGAAAATGCTATGAGGGAAAGAAAGGTGGACATTTACACAGTGGGTACAGTTTTAGTTAGGTCACCACGGGCAAA
This sequence comes from Stegophilus panzeri, assembly GCA_024331685.1. Lineage (NCBI taxonomy): Eukaryota > Metazoa > Chordata > Actinopteri > Siluriformes > Trichomycteridae > Stegophilus > Stegophilus panzeri. Next base: position 7,655,844 of record JANDJT010000199.1, on the reverse strand, counting down.
AATGATTCTTTTGATTTTTGGATATTTTCATCAGAAGTGTTCATACTTCCATAACATTTAAAAACAAATTTCTAATGATCATATCCTTAAATAATGTAATGATTCATGCTGAAACATTGTTTTCTGGGACTCTTTTAGTTGCTGAAAATATGTTTCATTGTTCTCAGCCTTTCAATGGTCCATATAACTCCACACATTGCTCCAAAGGTCTCAAAACTAGACTTTGATATAGGGTTTTCTTTTTATCTTAATTTCTCTTTTCTCCAATAATTCAGTGAAATAAACAGTATTTTAATAAACTGTTATGTGACAACATGAATTGTGCTATCACAAGAAAACAACAAACAAATCATTCCGAATGGAATCCATTTGCTGAAAATGTATTTTAGCGATATGCAGATTAAGACAGATAAAATTAATCAGGACAGATCCAGATAAAAAATAAAGTTCCAATGAAAAGTAAAGCTACACGTTCTCTTCCTCTAACTTGTTCGGGTACTTGTAATCTGGTCTAGTGTTATTTAGGAACAAAGAGCAAGCTGAATTTTCTCAACATAAATTTTGTGTGTAGTTTGTCATCAGATTGTGATTTACATAGAGATTTCCTCTCCCATGCTATAATGATGGCTGGAAACTAGGACTTAATGGCATATACTGTAGAAAGGTCATATAGAACATAGAGAAATCTCATTTAGCGCTTTGGGAATTAAGTTACCTTTCATGTTGTCTTTTATTCTGATCACAACCAGCCAGTTATATTGTTTCTGAGTTTAGTCTTTGTTTAGAATTTTTTGATGCTGAAGAAGCAAAAATCTAAGGAGCCCTTAACCTTCAGACTAATGATTTGCAATTTCTGCACACAATGCTTGAAAAGAAACATATTATAACATGTTGTAACAAACTTCAAAAGGTAGAAAGGGGTTCTATGAATTAGTTAATGTGTTGTAAAATTAGTTATAAGCAGCAGGATGGCTCTTTCAGTATGGATACATTCAGGGTCTCTGTCTCTGTCTCTCTTTATATCGCTATTAAAGTAGTGCTTAAACAGATACATAGCAGACAAATATACATATAGACAGTTTTATTTTGTACACACATACCAACTTAATCTTCACCTATCACCATTCCCTGTTAATGAAATCTGTCACCACCTAATAAAACAGTTTAAGTCA